>PVJA010001024.1:104633-139001 GCA_004027025.1 Myocastor coypus
CATCCTCCCTTCCCTCCCTCCATCCCTCCTTCCCTCCCTCCCTTCCGTCCTTCCTTCCTTCCTTCCTTCTCTCCTTCCCCGAGAGAGTTTGTGTGACTATGGACACATTAGGGCTTAAACAAAATACAGCCATGTTTCTAGGATGGTCGGAAGCCTAGGAGCCACCACTGTTGCCTGGATGGCCTCTACCCTCCTAGGTACTTCAGCAGCCTTAGGGTCCCACAAGAGCCCATAGGGGAGCAAAAATCATTTAAGAGCCAATTACAAAAATGATGTTGATTTTTAAAAACTATGAGCGATTACCTCTAGGACCCAGAAGTCAGGTTGAATGGGTTCCCATTGGCCAAATCTGGCACAAATTTATACTGCAAGAGAACTGAGTACAAAAATGAATTATAAGTCCATTCATGATAGGAAGTCTTGTGGCTATATCTATCAGAACAGGTAGCTGGTAGATGATGGACAAATGCAGGAGAAGGTGGGTGTGCGAGCCAGTCTTCTGTGTTGGTGACTGAATACTTGGCCTAAGCAACACAAAAGGTGGAAGGACCTAGTTGGGCTTACAGCTTCAAAGGTTTTAACCTATTGTCCCCTGGGCCCACTGCTGTGGGTATGTGACAGGGCAGAGCTTCGTGGCAAGGGACACACTGTGGAGCAGAGCAGCTTACCGCATGGTGACTGGAAAGGGGCCAGGGCTGAAACGGACGTCACCAGTGACCTACATCCTCTGCCAAGGCCGCGCTGAACCTCCGAAACCTTCTGCAACTTCTCAGTAGCTCACTGAACTATGACTGAATAAATAGATCGATCGATTGATGAAACCAGGGTCCCTTTACATCCCGAAGCCCCACCTCCAAGCACTGTTGCACTAGGAGCCAAGGCTTCATTGCAGGACCTTTGGGGGTCACTTCAGGTCCAAGCCATAATGGTAAACATTTCCTAGCAAAGTCCTGAGAGCCACTGGGTAGACATGGGAGCCTGAAAGTCACCACTCTGAAAGTCCTCTGGTGAGAATCCGGTTGGGTAAGGGTCATCAGCGGATGGCAACTCCTGGGCAACGTGTCGATGAGGAGGAAGACACCAACATCATCCTCAGCTGCACGCTCTGAGGCTGCTTATTCTTTGCAAGAGAGAGAAGAAAAGTCCTATGATTAATGAGGGCTTTGCGCATATCTTGGCCTGGGGATCGGAACTGCTATCACTTCTGTGAGATGTAGGTTGTCTCCCTTCTCCAGAAGGGCTCTCGCTGGAAGGACAGAACACCTTCTAGGTGTACCGTGCATCGGTGGGGATAAACATCGTTACCTGTTGTCAAGGAATATCAGATGAAATGTGCAGGGGGAAAACCCTGCTAGAGGAACAAGAGAGGTGTCCTGGGACCGTATTCTCTAAAAATGTCCATGGCATCAAAGATTCAGAAACCCGTGGGGGTGTCCCGGATGAACAGTGATCAGATGGACATGGTCTCTCAGTGCTCCTGAGATTGCAACTCTGGATGGGATCCCATGCTGGAGTAAAATAGTGTCCTAAAGGAAATTGGTTGATCGAATGACCAATCTGGAACGTGGATGGAAATTAAGGCAGCAAATCCACACAAGGCTGTGCGGCCCACTACTGAACTGGGGTGAAGGAAGACAATCTTGTTGTTTTGAGGAGATTTTCACCCACCCGTGGAGGGGTAAAGGACCATGTGGTGTGTCACTTACCTTTAAAGAGATCAGAAAAAATAATTAAGTGTCTTCACATATCTGCAGAGAAAGCAAGGGTGAGGATGAACAGGGTGAAACTGGACGATTCCTTTTAACTATTTCTGCCACTTTTTATATATTGGAAAATTTCCCCACTGAAAGGTGAGGCATTGTAGAGGAAGCTTGGGCTGGCAGGCCCTCCTGTTACATTGGCACACTGTGTGATCTTGCCCCTGATATTCAGCCCCTCTTCCATCACCCAGGGGTTGGGTACCAGCTTCATTCCCAGTGCCTGAACTTGGCTTGGGAGGCCTTGCCCTTTCTACAGAGCTACAGAGCTCCCCTCCTTCTCTCTGGCTACCCAGCTCTTGCTTCTACTTCAGAGCCAGCTTTAGCTCTGTGTCCTCCACAAAGCCTTTCTGAATTGTTCCTGCCTGCCCGAAGTGCTAAGGCAGCCTCATGTATCTGTGTGTGGTGGCCTTCAGTGCCGTGTTGGATATGTCCAGCTCTTTGCCCACCCTGAGTGGGTTTGTGCTGTACGTCTCAGCCCTTGGAGTTGGGGGGAATTGTGTTACCAGCTGTGGGCAGAAACCATGGGCAGGAGGGATATGCCACATCACAACTGAGCCCGCCTTTTTATTTCCCACGGTGACCAGTGATATTCCACGTGCATGGCTACTCTATCAGCCTGGATCAGGGGATGTAGAGTGTGGAATGGAGAGGCCCTCGGATACGGAATGGACAAGAAGTAAAGGTTATGATCTCAATCTCACCCTATCCTTAGGCACTCTGTCTCCATAAATGTTGATTCCTCCACCAAGACTAGCCCCTCCTCCTGCAACCCAGCAAATTATGATTTCGTCTCATGGATATCAGTCACTTCATTACCCATGTCCTCTGCAGATAGAAGCATCCTGCTAGGTACTGCTCTGATATGGTTGTTGGACATATGATGTGTGTCCTGCACATCGGGCATGAGGCTGGATGCCATCAACGTATACAAGACCCTGCTTTCCTGGGGCTTCCACAGGGAAGACAGTGTGTGTTTAAGCCTCACAAAAATGCTGAGAGTGTAAAACACAGGCACAGCCACACTTATATTTTAGCTCTAGCAAAGATCAGAAAGCACCTATGCTCCTGACAGGTGGTCCTCCCTCTTCCTTTATTATGGACCATGCGGGAGTGAGGCTGCGCCCTACTGTTCTTGGTGTTTGCCAGGGCTGAGGAAAGAGAAGGTGGGATACAGGCTGAGGGTTGCCGCAGAGCTTTGCCTTCTCACAGTTCATGGGAATGGGGAAAAGGGCATCATGAGCTCATCCTGACCACATGATGAGTGATGTGGAAAGTGGTGCCTGGCTGAGGCTGAGACCCGAAGGTCCTCCATCCTCGAAGGTTGTTGCTGTGTCACTAGCTCGTTCCCGGGAACGGACATCAGGTGGGAGACGGTCTGGTGCAGAGCCCAGGATCTTGCGGTCATTGAGCTGGCTCCTTCTGTCCCCTGGGTCTTGACTTCCATATCTGAAAAATGGGAGTAGACACAGGGATCTTTGCTTCTTGACTTCCTCCAGGACAACATGAGTAGGTTAGTGTTGCACTCAGAAAGCCTACGTGGGAACCAGTTCAATTTTTGTTTTTCAAAGTTAGAGCCATAATGGTTTTGGCGGACTTGGGCCCCTGGGCATGGTGTCCTGTGGCCTGGGCTCCTGAGATGCTTTCTGCACTCGGTAGAAAGGTTTGTGAGTGCTTCCTAAAGCAGCGCTGCTTCCCAGGCCCTAGAGAAAAGCTGCAGAGGAGGTCTGGACACCCTCTCCACAGTGGTAACACTTCAGCAGGCTCTCTAATGAGCCGGCACCCCTCCCCAGAACTAGGGCTTGTTTGCTTCTCTTGGGAGCCTGGCAGGAAGCCCTGGATGCTGTCATTGTCTTGGGGGACAGGCTCCCGTCCCCTGAGCCCTAAGAGCCTCGCACCACTAGCTGGGGAGCCTTGCCCCAAACCACCCTGGAGCCCTGGAGCCCTGCAGTCTTTCCTCACCCCCATGGCTGCTGAGGGCAGCAGAAAGTAGTGTAGCTGGGCACGCATGAGGGCGCCTGAGGGCGCATGCCTGGCTCCATTTGGAAAGTCCTCCAGGCTGGGTTAAGGGGCTGATCTGCAAACACTTCATTCACAACTTGTTTTTGGTTGGTATTTCCCTTCCAAGGGAGGCGCGGGTGTGGTTAAAAAATAAATCTTAGAGTTTTTGCTTCTCCCCAAAGAAATCATTGTGTTGTAATGCTGGGGGAGTCCGAGTTGATGACATTTTTATGGGACTGTTGCTAATGCAGACTGTAGTGTCTGCCTGGGCCATCCAGAGAGTCTGTAGATCTCTTTCTCTGTCCCCGTTGCCACCCCACCTCCTTTCTCTCACAGCAACACAACTTCAGTTCAATACTTGTGCAGAATTCTCAGTGGGGCTACCTAGGCACGAGGGGGTAGGTTGGGGGGATGACATCATATCCTTGCCAGCGGATTGGCTGCTTCCAGGCTTCAGGCATGATATCATCTCTGCTTGGACCTCTCCACCCCCCTTTGCCTCCAGTTCTTCCTTAGCTGGGCAAGGGCCCCCACCCCGGGATACCACGTTGCCTTGGAGACCACAAGTTTTCAACCCCGTTGTCTGAAGGAATGGTAATTCATTATATATGTGACGTGAGGGTAAAGGGTTCAGGGAAGGAGACCTACGCTGGGTAGTTTTGAGGGAAAGCTGCGGACAACAAAATAATGAACAAACATATGTTTCACGCTTGAGAAGATGGCAGAAATGGTAGTGAGGTAAAGGTCATGGCGAACGGCACTCAGGACATGGAAAGCCGAAGATGGAATTCTGAAAAGGAGCGAGGAGTGGCCAAAGTATCGTGGAAAGTAGGCAACCCCTCCCAGAGCCAGCTCATTAGGGAGATTTGGGAGAGTTGGGGGCTGTTCTCTTATCTTTGCAAGAGAGGCTGTGCCTGTCCTCTCTGCCATCCTGAGCTACAGACACCATGCGGAGCTCTCTGTTGCCTTGACTGTCTTCTTGGGGAGAGGCAATAAATCAGATGAGGGTCCCTCCACTTCTGCGAACAAAAGCCTCGGGTGTCTCCACGAACAGAGCGCCCATCCCATAGTCTATGTCCACAGGAGGCCAAGGCCGGGAGGAAGGACTGCTGACTCCTGGGCCAGGCCTCCGTGCGCCAGTGCATACTGGGGACATGCTGATTCCCAGGGATGTGGCTCATATTCCTGGGAGACTGCCTGCATTCTCATGTCCCTGAGAGACCAGAGAGCACTGTCCTGCCCTCTCAGCCTCACCGTCTCCACTCTTGTTTCTCCCCAAAAGCGCTTCACGTCTCTCCCAGAGAAGCACACGGCATCCTTAGGTGATATTGTCATGGTGCGAGCGCCGGGGAAGCTCCTCCTCAAACCTAGGTGGCCCAGGTCTCTCACTCAGCACGGGCTCGTGATGCAATCAAGAAACACAGCAAACCTGAGATGCGCGAGGCTTTTGCTGACACAGACATGATGACATCCTGTTTTACAGCGTACTCTTCCTGGTAAGTAGAAAGAGTACGCTTTCAGTAACAATAAAAAGGACGGTAAACACATAAACCAGTAACACTGTCATTTTATTATTCTTCTCAAGTATCCTGTAGTGGACATAATTGTCTGCGCTATACTTTTATGAGTCTGGAAGCCCAGTCAGTTTGTGTACACCAGGATCACCACAAACACATGGGTGATTGTCTTAGTTACTCTTCTCTCATTGCTGGGACAAACACTTGACACTCAAAATGAAGGAAGGAAACGTTTATTCAGCTCACAGTTCCTGGAGGTTTCAGTCTATACCCGGCTGGATCCAAGGCAGAGAGGCACAATGCAGAGGAGAGCAGTTCATGGCAGTGGAACAGCAACAAAACAGTGACAGAGGCAACAGAACAACCAGGGGAGCAGAGAGCAACCACATTAGTCTCTCTCTCTCTCTCTGTCTCTATATTAGAGAATATATAGAATATATTATATATATATATATATATAACATATAGAATATATATAGAATATACAGAATATATATATATATATATATAGAGAGAGAGAGAGAGAGAGAGAGAGAGAGAGAGAATATATAGAATATATTCTATATTCAGGCTCTCCGCCTCAGCCTGTCTGCCTTAGGCCACACCCATAATACCATCAGTACTAAAACACATAATCCCAGTGGATTATGAGTCGTCTCAGACTCTAGAAGTCCCCGCCCCATGATTGCATGAAGCTTTGGGGCGACAACTAGACATAAACCATAATAGTGATGCACTACGTTATGACTTAAGCGGCTATGACCCTCCTAGGTGGTGGGAATTTTCTGCTCCATTTTCATTTTACGGGACCTTGCTCATCTATTTCACTCTTTCTTCATTCAGACTTTGCTGAGCACATTCACACACACACACACATTTTGGGTCTGCATGTATTCTTACATGGGATGCAGACATAGGCAGATGTGAATCTCTGTGTTTACATGTGGTTGAATTTCCTTCTTTTTATTTTGAGATTTCCAAATTCTTTGGAGTGAGCAGGTACCAGTAATAAAATAAGAGAGGAAAAGGGCCAGTTTTTAAAAAGTAGTTGAGAGTAACTTCCAAGATGAAGAAGCCAGACATCTGTCTACTTAAAAAACAAGGTATGTGTTTGTCCGCAGCTGGGTGGTGACAGGGATATCCTGGAGTCCTGTGGCTTTTTTTCCCCTCTGGTGCCCTGGTCTTACTTATTGGCTTTAGAGGAAAAAAATAAATACAATCTCCAAGAACTGAGAACGGAGGTGAGACTGAGCAACCTCCCTGTCCACCCTCCTATCCAAATGGAGAAGTGGGTATTAGCACAGGCTGTTACCTCAGAATCCACAGGCCCCAAACTGAAGCTCTAATTTACCCAAATTATCTCCCCCTACCACCCAAAGTTCTTCTATCTGCCCCCAGGGCCACTATTTTTAATCTAAGCCAGGAGATTTGGAGTCAGGTTTTGTTCCTCGCTGCATGCCATTTTCCAAGAGGCTGACTGAGAAGCGCTGGGTTTCCTTCCAGGTATCCGCTCCCACTCACCCTCAGTGCCTGCATACTGACCTTCCACCTGTCCTTGCATACAAATCCCAGCTACAATGCCGTCTCACTCGGGGAGCCTTTTTTGATCCCTTCTGTTTTTACTGATAAAGAAGTCCAATCTGGATTCTCATAGGGCAAAGCCGTGTTCCAAGAGGATGCGTGGTCTAAGTTCGACTTTAACACAGTTTTCTCCCTGGATCCTGCAGGTTTTTATCATTTGGGACCTTAGAACTGATTTCCCAACCAGACCGTGTGCATCTAAAGAGTAAGGAGGGCTTTTGCATCAAAAGGCCTCAATACAGCTCCCTGGTTGAAGAAGAAGAAGCTGCTTCCTCCTTGACAAGCCATGCCGGTATTTGACCTTCTTCCCTTTGTCACTTTCCTCCCAAGTTCTCATACAGATGTCCATTATTTAAGTTAATATTCTCTTTCTCATATTCCTAGTTTCATTTCTCCGTGTTTGTGTCTTTGAAGGTATTTATTAAACTCTGCCTCAGCTCTGTCTTTAAAGTGTCATCATTCTCCTAATAGATAGTTTCAAATCCCATGATTTGAAACTGGAATAATCTCATAATTTGCTCTAGAAGGCAGGGCAGTCTAGTGACTAACTGAGAGCATGAATTCCAGTGCCTGACTGCATAGCTCAGGAGCTCCAGTATGGTAGTCCCTGACTCTCAGGTGTCCATGTCTATTTTCATATGTTTCCATGAAATGAAATGAAAGACTTAAAGCCTCACTCACAATAAACACTTTCTAAGGGCGCAGTAGCTGTGTGTGACCAGGAGCCACCACTTTGGAGAGCCCAGATATAAGATGGCTACAGCATCAGAAAGCATGAGTGGACAAATCAGGCCCGATCCATATTCCAGCCTGGCCATTCACCACTGTGTGATCTTAAGCAGAAGGTGTGACTTTCTGGACCAATTTTGTCATGGCATGTTCCCTACCTCCTGGAGTTGTTGGAGCCTTGGGGCAGGGTATATACTTAAACCACTTAGAATAAGGTCCAGAATGGAGTCACCTCACAGATAGAACTCAGGATCCACAGCATGTTCACTGCCATGTTCTGATTATGGGTCCATTTGTTTGTTTGTAACAATGTGCTCCGTGTCTCCTGCCAAAGATCCCCTTTGATCTTCCTGAAAGAGCAGTATATCCTGTCCATCTAATGGCTCTCTGACATCTACAATGCATTACTTTCTTTCTTTTTTCTTTTTTTAAAAAAAAATATCTAGTCATTTTGTATAGACTCACGCTATGCAGCTTTGACTGATACTGATCTTCCTGTCTCAGCCTCCCCAGAGCTTGGGTTATAAGCCTGTGCCACCATGCCTGGTTTTGGGATCGGCTTGGCATGTGGTACCAGATACTGAACTGGAGACTTTGCACTTGCCAGGCAGGCACTTAGACCTTCAAGCTTTCTCTCCAGCCCTTTAATACATAACTTTCTAAAATCGTAAGCATTCTTTCCAAGGAAGAAATGCTTTTTCGCGCATGCTACGAAGGGGTAGGTTGCAAGGCTAGGTCAGCACCTGCCCCGACCTCAAGGTGGTTGACCACTCCCCTGGCTGAGGGAAGCTCCTCAGTGCTCTCCCTGAGATCTGGGACAGCAAGTGGAGCTCCTGAAATGACGTTTAATCAGCCCGAGCATTCTTCCCTGGTGACCTAATGAGCCAGCATGACTAAATGACCATTAGACGGAATGTTTGTGTGAACTGCAATAGAAAAGTTCCTCTCCATTTCCTGAAAGGGAAGATAATATATCTAAATAGCTTCCTGTCTCTTGGCTGCCAAGTAGCAGCCAAATAGATTCTCCAGCAGGGAAATATTTAGCACATCGGGTGCACCCGACCCCTCCCTGGGAACCGAGCAGGCGGCGAGGCCGTCCAGATGCCCGCGATGCTCAGAGCTGCATCTGGCCATTTCTTCCTGGAGCTTGGAAGTGTGGGTGAGGTCAAGGGGGAGGGTATCCAGGGGCATGGGCCAGAGAAGGGAAACGTTGTAGACTGTTGTCTCTCACCTCGATGCAGTGCCATCAGGGCCTGGAGCAATTTTTGCTCTGGTCTTTAGAAACCTCAGCTCGTGTCTGAGCAGGAAAGGGAAGAACAGATGACTTCCTGCCTGCCGGATGGCTTCCAAATCCCCGTGCACGTCTCTTTGGAAGACCTTTCCATGGCTATTAAAAACATGTTTGGGGGCTTTGCTTTAAATGGAAACTGTAATTTCACGTAGGCAAACCACAAAATGGAATCCAGAAAAGCCCCCGCTCCATTTGCCTGGGCCCTATGTGGGCTAGATGGTACCTTCTCAGGTCACCTTGTGTGTTCCCCACCCAGAGCCTAATTCCAGAGGTTTTTGAGGACAAGGAAGTGGGGGCGGGTGGGGGAAGCACAGGGTGTACCTGTCCTAGTTTCCCTTTCTGGCTGTGTGTGTGTGTGTGTGTAGCTGTCTATGGTTTAGCTTTAGCTTGTGAGCCTGTACCCTCTTAGCACCTTCTTCAGACATCTTTTCTCCTCTTCTCAGACTCCAGGCTCTTTGAGGCCCTTGTTGAGATCCACGAAAGAAAGAGATCGGTAGAGTTCTACATAAAGGGTCAAAAAGTGAACAGCTTCAGTTTCACAGGCCTAGAGGCAAAAATCAAGAATACTACACAGGCTATAATCACTTAAAAATTAACAAATGAATAGACCTTTCTCAGAGTGAGGCCACCCAAAAGCTGAGAGTGGGTTGAGATAAGCCTGGGGGTGCATGTTTGCTGACCCCAGCTGCCAGATGTAGACTGATGAGTGGCTGTCATTCCGTGGACAGTGGTGTGTTAGTGTGTGTGCATTCATTTTAACACTTAGCAGGTACGATATGCAGAGCCCTGCCCTGGGTGCTGGGGATGCAGGTGGAACACAAATAAAAGAGAATCAGAGCCAAGCTGTGTCTTTTTAAAAAGTTCACTTTCACGTAGGGTGATAGATTTTTCAGTTACTTTTCTTTCATTGCTGGGACAAATACCCAACACCCAGAATAAAGGAAGGAAAGATTTCCTTAGCTCAGAGTTAGTGGGGGTTTCAGTCCATACTCTGCTGGCTCTGAGGCAGAGCAGCACATGGCAGAGGGCAGCCGTTCATTGCAGCAGAAAGCAGCAAAGAGCAAAGGGAGGGACAGAGGCTGGGGCTGCAGAGAGACAGAAAGTGAATAAGTCTCTCCCCTCCTTACATTGCAGATTACCTACAGCACTCACACCCATAATCCCAGCACTCGATCGTGAATTAATCTCAAATTCTACAAGCCTCTCTAGTCACCATGGGCGGGAATACCTAGATACAAATTATAACAGTAGATTTGTTAAAAGATTGTTAAGATATAAGATGCTTGGTAAATATAAGAATGCTGATCTTCACCAGAGTGGGGAGAGGCATCCCACCGGTTGCAGCGCATGAGGTCTTGTGTTCAGGGTGGGAGGGGGTGGTATGTAGCTATTTTACTTTAAATTTTCTCTATTTCCAAGGCAATGCTCTTCTGAGTTCATCTCCTCAGTAGCATTATTTACATTTCAAGTGCTCAGCAGCCATATGTAGCTAATAATCACCAAGTTGGATGGAGAAAGGATGAGAGGAGGGCTTCCTGGCTCAGGGGAGTCCCTGTTCTTTAGGGATCGATAGCCTGGGCAAACAAGACAGAAGGAGCAAGAGGCAGGAGCCCCTGGGGCCCAGAGCACGGGAGGGGAGACCTGGAGCATGGGAGCCACAAGGGATTCTGGGAAGAGTTCAGGGGGGAAGCTGGGGAGGTGGGAAAAGGTGGAGGGGGCCCAGGGCTGGGGTTGGCATCCTCTAGTAGAAGAGGTGCTTGGGAGAGTTGATACTTGTCTCAGTTACTCTTTTCTCCTTGCGGGGACAAATATCCGACACCCAAAATGAAGGAAGGAAACGTTTATGCAGCTCTCAGCACCAAGGCAGATTGGGACATGGCAGAGAGCAGCAGTTCATGGTGGTGGAACAATTGCAAGAGAGAGTCTGTTTCTGTCTCTCATATTACCTTTAGGCTCTCTGCCTCAGGGTATTTGCCTGAGACCACACCCATAATCCCAGCAGTACTAAAACATAAGCCCAGTGCATCATGAGTTAGTCTCAAACTCTAGATGTCCCGGCCCCATGACTGCATGAGGCTTTGTGGGGACAACTAGACACAAACCCTAACAATATCCATCACCAGAGCCTCCCCACAACTCAGAGGTATACTTTGAAGAGGGCTTTGGTCTTACGAAGAGGAAGCTGAGGCTTACATCGAGTGACGCCCAAGGCCACACAAACAGAAGACCAGGCTGGGTTTAAACGGAGGGCAGTGTCCTCTTTGCGCTGCCCCACCCCCGTTCCTCACAATTCTCACAGAACTACCCAGGCCCCATTTTTGTGCCCTCCGTGGCTCTCAGCCCAGGGCGGCTTTTGTCAGGGGCTGTGTCTCTCTAAGCCACAAGCCATGGGTGACAGTTCCGACTTCAATTAATCAAAATGAAATGACATTTCACATTCAGTTGCAGGAGCCACCTTCCAGCTGCCTGGTGGCCCCAGGAGGTTCCATTTTTGGGCAGGGAAGATGACCAGGAAAACAGCAAACACGGGAGACCCAGGCTTTGTTCAAGGCTGCTTCTGGGAAGACATTGGAAAGGGGGAAGATAAGGGGCAGAAAAAAAAGGGAAGGAAAATAAGCTGCCTCTCTGATTTGGGGATGTGTCCCCGCCTGAGAGAGAGCAGGGGACAATAAAAGGGGGTGAGATGGCGATTTCGTGTTTGCCCCAATATTCCTAAGCAGCGGCGTCCTAAAATCTCCCAGGCCAGCCACAGAACTTTGTTTACCAGGAAAAAAATACTTGAAAAGGAGAATATTTGGGCGGAAATGCGTTTAGCATTAACAGGTTTCGTTCCCTTTCCCCCGCATTTTCTTTTTTCTTTCTTTTTTTTTTTTTCTCTCTTTTTTAATGCCTTTCTGTTTTTCTTCTGGGTTGTTCAAGGTACTGACCTGGCACTGCGTCCCCTCTGCCAAGAAACTCTTTCCCTGCCTAATTAGCCTGTGGTATTGTTCGCGGGTTCTGGGAAGGAGGGAGGGGGAGGGGAGGGGAGGAGGGCAGGGCTGGGCAGGACCAATGGGGAACCGCAATTAGCTGGAGGGGGTGGGGGAGCTGGGGCTTGGTCATTAAATGTGGAGAATCCCTCTGTAATTAATTTTCTCCTGCATTAATTAGAGCGATGTTGGAAGCAGTGGAGGAGGGAAGGATTTGTTTCTCCTGGGCTGCTTCTCAGGCTGGTTTGAGGCAAAGATGGTAATCGTTGGGAGAGTTGGGCTGAGGACGTGGCCCTGGTTGTCAAGAGACCCCCCCCCACCTCCCGCGCCTGTGGTCTGAAAGCACAGCCTAAACCAGAGCACGCAGGGAGGCTCGGACTTGAGTTTTCACTTAGGCCAGTTCATGGCGTGCAGCTCTGGAGAAAACTAGAGTGGCTGTGTGCACGTGTGTGCCTGTGCGTGTGCTTGTGTGTTGTGCGCACACACACCCGGGGATCCCTGCTTCCCAAGTGCTTCAGTCCTCAGCACACAAAACTTGAGAGGCGGGCTCTCTGCAGAGTGCTGAGATCGCCCCTCCTCCTCGCCCCTCCCCCATAAGCCCGAGAAGGGCAGATTGGAACTTGGCTTGCTTTGCTTCCCCTGCGAGTGGATTCCTACCTGAGCCAAAGCTGTGGCCACTTCCTTGTGCCCTGGACTCTGCTAGGAAGAGCTGACCATGATCACCCCTTGTCAAGAGAGCCTGAGAAGATTCTAATAAAAGCTTCTGGAAGCTGTCAGCTCTCAGATTTTATAAACATGTGCTGACAGTGATACTTGGATGTATAACGTGGACGAATTTCTAGAACTCAGTGTGCATTCCCTGGTCCTGTTAAGCATTGTGATGGAAATTTGAATCGAGCCCAATTTCTTCTAGATTCCTGTTGCATACGGTTCTGTTGGGGTAGGTGGTGGGTCACATCCAACAAGCTGTGATTCTATGTCTCCAAGCCTGTTCCTAATTTCACCAGCTTGGTTGTATTAAGTAGATGTCCTAAGAGGGAGGGTGGGCTTGGTGAAGTTTCCTATTATTTTCAAAGTGGTGAAACCAGTGATTCAGAGGAGGTAGGAGCTTAAGCTTGGACTCCAACCGAGAATAAGTGACAGATCCGGTAGAAAGAGCTAGTGTGGGATGGAGGGCCTTTTCTTGGTTGTTTCCTGGTAGAGCTGGGGATTGAACTGAAGGCCTTGTGCACGCAAGGCAAGAGCTCTACCTGAGCTGCATTCCCAGCCTGGACTCTTAATTTAGTACAGGGTCTCACCATGCAGTTCAGACTCATAGTGACTTCCTGTCTCAGTGTCCCCAGTGCTGGGATTACAAGCGTGTGCCACCAAGTCCAATTTCAGTGGCTGGCATGGTGTGTAGTGCTAGGGAGTGAACCTGGACCTTTGCATTTTCCAGGCAGGTGCCTGAACTCCTCAGCTATCTCCCCAGCCCCCAGAGTTGTTAGTGAAATAGACACTGGTGGTTGGAAGGATGGAGGGTGGCCAGATTGCCAGGATTATGACACTCTGGTGTCCAGTTCTTCCACTTTGGGGTGGAAGCAAGCAACTGGCATAGGGGTATGGATGGGGAGCCACAGAGCCGAGCTTCTGTACACAGGCAGTGTCCTTGGCCTCGACATTTTCCAGCGGTGGTCATGTGACTCCAAGGCACATGTCTACTCCAGTCTCTGAGACTGGGGGCTGCGTGGGAGGGCACCTAGTGTCTGCCTCCCCAGCTCCACTCTGGCATCTTCAACCTGTTTTCCTTTGGCCATGGGACTTGCTCAAGGGATTAAAGAAAAAAGAAAAACAACAACAACAAATTAGAAGAGTGTGGGTGCAGGGATCGGGGCTGGCTGTGCAGTCTTAAGAGCAAGATAGAGTCTGCGCCAAGTTCTGGAAGCTCTCAGTGCCCCGGGAAGCCCGCGGCGGTGCCTTTTCTCTGCTCGGCCTGGCCCTCCTGCATTCTTCGTAGCAGCTGTTTCAACTCTTCCCCTCCCTCCTCAGGCTTCCAGATCCACCCCCACCACTCATTCGCAGAAGATGACTTCACCTCCTGCTCTGCTGGGGCGTGGAGCTGCTGGCCTGTGCCGACTCCGAGCAGCCTCTGAGCCTGGACCCCTGCGCGGTCATGGGTTTAAATCCCTGCGCTGTGATTTGTTCACTATGTGGGGGGATGTTAAGCCTCTCTCAGACTCAGTTTTGTGGGAGCAGGGAGTGGGTTGTTCAAGGATGGACGGAAACAATGCCGGGGACTCGGAGATGCACAAGCAATGAGACAAGCGCCTCCTCACTGGGAGCGCCGCCCTCTGCCCCGCTAACCCATCCCGACCTTTCACTCCTTTTCTGATCATACTCTGGGATCTAGCAGTGACTATGCTAGATCCTCACTTCCGTCTGCTTTTTCTCCAAATGCTGAGCACTAGAAGTCTTCTTCTTCTTCCTGTACAGACCTGTTCGGGTTCCACTTAACTTTCCAAATACTTCTTTTTTTTTTTTTTTTTCATTACTTCCTCAAACCACAAGCCCTTTCCTTTTTTCCCCTCCACCATCGGAAGGATCCCGAGAGTCATTTCTATTCATCCACACCACTTCCTTCCCTCCCACTCACCCCTCAACCCACTGCAGTTTGCCTTCTGCCCCCACCGCTCTGGCGAAATGAAACCTTTAAATGCCTTGCTAATGGCCTCTTTCAGCCTACTCAAAGCTCCGGGAGCATCTGGCTCTCTGGGTCTCAGTCATCATTCTCCTGCCTTCCCCAGGTGTCAGCGACTCTGGTTCCCAGTGCTAGTCTTCTCTGCCCATGAGTCAACCTCAGCCCATGTGCCTCAGGCCGCCTCTTGAATCTTCTCTCCCTGGGTGGTCTGCTATTTCCTTCTTCAGCCATGATTATTCCCCGGCATCTGCCGCTTCTGAATCTCAACCCTCACCTCAACCCTTCTCTCCAGATTCTCACTTCCAGTTTGTTGTACTTGCAAACAAGTGCATCCTCCTTGTCCCATCAGCTCCATGCACCAAACACTCCCCGTCCTCCTGGGGGCCTCCGTGTCTCTTTATCCTTCTCTCATACGTCTGTCAATAGGCCCTGTGAAGCTACCATCAGAATGCTTCTTGGATCCATTACTTTCTTGCCATTACCCTAGTTCTCTGTCTTTCAAGATTCTTCTTTCCAACAGGCATAGCTGAGGTGTGTCTCTTTGGGTCCAGACCTTCTTCTAAACCCTACTTTTTGTTTCTGATGGAACAGTGAGGTCATCTCAAAAATAAAAGTGTCATGAGATTTATCATGGAAATGGAAATGGTTGGAATGAAAGAGGGGCTCTGGGTGATGGTCCCCAGGCAGATGGAGATGTGTGTGCATTCTGCTATCAAGCTGTTGTGGTGATGTCACTGATCCCTTTGAGAACCCTATGGTCCTTGTAACAACACACAATCTTGGCAGAGTGTTGTTAGTTGCGTGATTTGGCCTCCTTCAGTTTGTTTAGTCTCCCCTACACTCCGGGCTCTCTGTGCTCCTGACTGTGTGCATATCCTGAACGATTCATCATTTTCTGAGAGATTCCACCTGCTCCTGTCTCCAGCCTGTGGCCTTGCAGGTCCCTTGTGTATGGTTTGTATTTGGCTTGTTTCCCCAGGGTCCTTGTGTTGTTCCTTAGCGCAGTGGGCCTCAGTGAGTGGTTCTCAGTGACGGGGAAGGATATGCCCTCAGAAGGGAATGATACTGCTGCTCCTCTAAAGTCGAATTCTAGGCAGAGTGAGTGATTACAAAAGCCTGTGCTTCGTCCTCATTTGCTCTCTGAATTCCTGTCTAGTGAACGATGCTTCCGCTCTGTCTTGGTTACTTTTTACTCATTGCTGGGACAAATACCCAACATTGAAAATGAAGGAAGGAAAAGTTTATTTAGCTCACAGTCTGTGCAGGTTTCAGTTCATACTCTGCTGGCTGCAAGGTGGCAGAAAACAGTGAAGGGCAGAGGAGGAGCAAGGGCTGTGGCATCCATCAAGCCTCTCTCTGTCAAATTCTGTGCCAGCAAGGAGCTCCTTTACAGTGGTGTGGCTGAGAAGATCAAGCTCCTCCAAAGATGAGGACTTCTCCAAGGAAGTGGGGGCAGGGCTGGGCCAGGCAGGAAGCAGCCAGGGCAGGGCCGGGCTGGGTTGCTCTGCTCAAAGCCTTCCTCAACTCTTTTTATACACTTTTTGCGCTGAGTCACTCTGGGGTGGCCCATCTGGCCCAAGGCTGGAACCAATCACATCCCAGGGCAGGCCATCCACATCCTGCAGGATGGGGCCCCCACAGCTTGGAACCAGCCGAGCCATCCAGCCAAGCTTCCTGAAGTTGACACAATGTATCAACTACCACAGTCCCACACACAGCTCTGCCATGATGTGATGCTATCTGCTGTGCTCACCAGAGACTGTACCAATGGGCTGCACAATCTTGAACTTTGAATCTTCTAAGGTGAGCTAAATAACAAACCACTGTTATGATTTGTGTCTAGGTGTCCCCCCAAAACCTCATGTAGCCACTGGGGTGGCTTCTAGAGTTTGTGATTAATTCATGATCCAATGCTGGGTTCAGGGGTGTGAGTGCTACTATGCCCAGCCTGGGGCAGATAGCCTGAATACCAAGTAAGGAAGGGAGAGAAGCTTGCTAGCTGCCTCAGCCACTGCTCCTCACTTTGCTTTTTGCTGTTTTTCTGCTGCCTTGAACTGCTGCCCTATGCCACATGCTGCTCTACCTTGGAGCCAGCTGAGTATGGGTTGAAATGTCCACTGTGAGCCGCATAAATCTTTCCTTTCTTAAATTTTGATGTCGGAAATTTTGTCCCAGCAACGAAGTAAAAGTAATGGAGACAACCACTTTTCTCTATGAGTAGGCGGACTCCAGGGTTTTATTATGGTAATGAAAACCTTCCCAGAATCCCTTTCTGCATCTCCATCTTTGTCTCTCAATTTATGTACCATCCCCTTCCTAGCACTCAACAGAAGGCAGCCCTTTCTCTGTTTTCATGGTACACTGCATAATCTTTTTTAAAGTATGTCCAGTATTTCTGGATATTTGCAGACACAAATGTTTTTCCTGAACACTCAACTTGGAGGTGGGGTGGGGTGCAGAACATGTCACATCTAAGTGCTGACAGCATTGTCCCTTGCTTGCGGGAATGAAGGGCTAATGCACAATTCTGGTTCTGTCTCTGTGACAGGCAGTCTCATGGGCTAGCTTACATCTCTTCTCTTTTTAAAATATTATTTATTGATTGACTTGGTACAGTGTCTCAGTATACAGCTTGGACTCAGAGGGATCCTTTTGTCTCAGCCTCCCTAGAACTGCGATTACAGGCACGTGCCACCGTGCTCAGCTTAGCTATCCAGCATGTTATACCCAGAACATGCATTGGGGTCCTTGTGCTTGCCAGGCAGGCTGGCAGTTAGACCACCAAGCTGTCCCTGTCCCTCAGTTTTACACTTCTGTATGGTGGTTATCACTATGCTTCCCACCTTCACTGTATTCTTTTTGTCCCTTCAATAGAAGAAAAAAAAATCCTGGGGAGATTTAAGTCATTCACTCAGCTAAGAAGCAAAGAGCTACATTTCAAGCAGAGGAGTGTCTTCTTCAGAGAAAATGCCTACAGTGTGGGGTGCACAAAAGAATCCTTTAGTTTTTCCATATACCACGACCTTTCCAATCATTATTTGTTGGTTAAGATTTGCTGAAAAGAGAGCATGGGATAGGGCAATGCACAATGGGTCCTCTGCGTATCTTTCCTCCCACAGAATAATAACCAAACATTTCTATGCATGGGAAATCTCACCAGAGTCAGATATGCAACTGAAAAACAGGTCATTGACGGGCAACTCAATTAAGATTGTAGGTGGATGTGAGGGTTGAGTGTAAACATTTTCTGCTTTGGGTATAGCGTGAGAGAGATTTTATGAACAAATAACCCAATGGAGCTTTTAATGTGCTCACTGCAAAACCTCTGTGTTCTCTCTTTTTTATTACCACTTAACTACCAGGAAGTTGCAGCTCCCAAGGAGAATTTGACTCTTCTAGTGTCTCTTGAGTGCCATAGAAAATATGATAGTAAGGTCAAACCAAGTCAGAAGAATAAAATCAAGAAGTCAAAGAAGAAGACTTTGGGTGGACCCTGGGTCTACTGGCTTTTTTCCCTTCTGGCCACAGGGGCCTTTTCCATAAATGGTTTTTAACTTTTCATCTGATTTGGTTGTGGTTGAGGAGAAGAGGAAGCAGAGGTGTTTATGTAATGCCACTGTTATCATATAGCTCTCTTACTCTATCACTTTGCCTGCAGATGGCTCTGAGATGTCACTTCTGCTTCCTGGACAAGTGCCCAATGTCTAACTTGGAAGACTCTCTACTGAAGACATACAAGAGGAGTTGGGGCAGGTAAGGAGAGGTGGGGGTGAGTAGAAAGGCTACCTATGTATACATCAAGATGAGTACTGCAGGAATTCAACACCATGAAAGAAAATGTCAAAGCTTCCCATATATGAGTTATACACATGTGTGCTTATCCAATTGTATTTTGAATCTTTACTAAGGGTTCTATTTGTTTCTATGTAAAACTTGTCCTGGCAGAAAGTGTGGTATGCTGCTTTGAATATTGCCAGGGGTGCAGAAAATCCTTAGTACATCATGGTCTGTCTCTCTCCTTACCTTCCTCTGGCATGCAGTGAGAAGAAGGAAGATGGAAGAGCAGAGAAGGAATCTGGAACACTATCTCACAGGGTTGGCTTCCTTTGCTTCTTCACTAAGGGCCGAAGTGGAGGTGTTGGAACAACCTCCTTAGAAGAGAGTGCCAGTGATTAACAATAGGGAAGGGAAGATAGCAGTAAGCACGGCCCATGGAGGGCCTGTGAGTTAGCTCAGCAGTCTAAAGCGCCTACTTAGGCAAGCTCAGTCAGGCACAGGGGACTGCGGTTCAATTCCTGGCACCACATGCTACCCAAGGCCTGCCCTCAGAGTGGGCTGAGTTAGCGGAGGAGAAGAAGGAGAAGGAGAGGAAAAGGAAGGAGAAAGAGAAAGTGAAAGAGAAGGGGAAAAGGAAGGGGAAGAGGAGGAACAGGAAGAAGAGGAGGAGGAGGAAGAGGAGGAGGAGGAAGAGGAAGAAGAAGAAGAAGAAGAAGAAGAAGAAGAAGAAGAAGAAAGAAGAAGAAGAAGAAGAAGAAGAAGAAGAAGAAGAAGAAGAAGAAGAAGAAGAAGAAGAAGAAGAAGAAGAAGAAGAAGAAGAAGAAGACACACAGCCCATGGAGAATGTCCTTGGCTAACTGCTTTGACAGTTTGAGACTAATAGTGCCCTAGGAAGATAAGGACAAGAATCTTCTCCCATCCTTCTAGAAGTTTCTCCAACTATATTTGTTTGAGGTTATAGACATTTAGGGCTGGAAGAGACTCAGATTGTCTTTGCCATGTGCTGCCAACCAAAAGCCATTGGCTAAAACTAACTTGCTGCCCAGAGAAAATGTTGTATCAGAACACAATCATGCCCACTGGTGGACGCATTGTCTGTGGATATTTTTGGTCTGAGACAATAGGGCTAAGTAGTTGTTGCAAAATCTAGTGCCATGAGATGCTGTTTGCTACCTAATTCAACTCAGAAAACTCTATAATACCTAATAATTCACTATTGAAAGTTGTGGTCCTGTGCTAGGATGGGGGTAGGGAAGGGACTTGCTGAACTACTTAGAAAAATAAATAAGGTCATGAGAGCTTTTAAACTATTTTTTATCATAAAATTATAATGTAGAAAATAAAAGTCACTCATAATTTTATCACTCCCTAATAAGAACTGTTAATATTTTGCTATGTTTGCATTGAGCCATATAAAAGTATAAGTACACATAATTACACAATTAAAATCCTAACATGCTTGGCTTTACATCCTGTCTTTGTGATTCATATTTTATGGTGACCACCGGGTATGTCCTTGAATATTCCTTGGTCACATGACTTTCAATAACTTTCTAATACAAGTCATGGCATCATTCAATCTCTAGGTAATTTTTAGTCATTCATACTTCAAAACATTGTTTGTTGCAACAAACACTGTTGGGGAGAAATCCTTGCCTAATTCTTTGATTATTTCCTTGAGTTGGATTCCCAGAAGTGGAATGACTGGGTTAAAGGGTAAGGACAATTTTCAGGGTCTTGATAACATATTGCCAAATTACTGTGCAGAAAGATTGTACCAATTTATGCTCCCACCAGCAATGTATGAAATTGCCACCCTACCCGAATCTCACCGGCACTGAGCACTATGATTTTGAAAAGTTACAGAATTGATAGGCAAAAATTGCATTTTGTTGTTTTGATTTGCATGTCTGTGATTACTAGTGAGGTTAAACATTTTTTTTTTCGTATGTTAAACACGTCTTCATATGTTTATGGCTAAAGGGAATCTTAATAATGGTCTTCAAATGTGCAAAGGGGTTATTTAGCAGATTGGGACCAGCTGTTCCCCAAAAGAAACTGGAAACATTTAAGCTTGGGCAAAAGAAGCAATCAACTGAAGGTCCTTCGATGAAGGATGAGCCAGGAGTGGTCAAACTAATGAAGACAATGGCTTTGCTTACAGCCTAATTACTAAAGGTGCAAGGAGACCTGAGAAAAGAGCTGGAGACTGTCCAGTGCTTAGGGGTGCTGGAGATACTTCTCAGATTGACATATGTTTGTGTTTAAATGCTCACCAAAGTGCTGAGAGAAATGTGGGGTTTACAAGTAATTTATTATTAATTATCGCAAGTAGGCTCGAAACCTTCACCATAAAGTCATAACCATGGCACTAGCCTACTTCTCAGATGGTGCACTGAACCCATGTTTTAGGTTAGAGGACCAACAAAGTCATTGCACACAAAGTGATGAAGAGTGACCTTCATCTTCCATACCATTCAGCAAGGCATCTCTGTTCAGTGTGAATCAGATCACACTATGCTCTGTAACCTTCAAGAGCTGCCCTTTCCTTAGGATAAGAGCAACATGCTTCACTGGACCAAATGACCACTATGCGTGTGGGCTTTGCTGTCTGTACCCTCCTTCACCTGTGGCCTCTTCTGTCCTGCCTACTTCTGACCAGCCCTTCTGCCTCAAGACCTCAAGTAATGGTCCCTTCTCTGCCTCTTTGCCTGAGTCATCCCCTTTGCAGGAATTTTTCTCTTATCACCAGCCTTCAGCCACTGTGATGCATGCATATGTGTGCAAACACACACATACACACGTGTGCACAGTTCTCTTGGTATATTTTGAAGTTTTATTCCTTTCTTCATTTGTTTTATTTGGTATAGGGTCGCACTACACAGATCGGATTTGGTATGATCCTCCTGTTTTCAGCCTCCCCAGTGTTGGGGTTGCAGACATGTGCCACCATGCCTGGACTCATTCATTGGCTGAGTTCGCCCCAGAGGCAGGGCTGGTACAGCATGCAGGACTGGAGATTGAACCCTGGACCCTGCAATTGCTAAAGCAGGCACTTAGTCCCTGAGCTATCTCACTGGCCTGTGAAATTTTCTTCATAGAAAAAGCTGTTATTATTTGTTGAATGTATAGCCTTTCCATGAGAAAAGCAGTGACACTTTTACCTTATGGGACAGTGCAGTGCATGGCTGGATGGAGTTCATAAATACTGAGTGAATGAATGAATGAATGAATGCATAAATATAAGTGTCCTGTAACTGCACCTGTACCTTGCATGCTCCTAGCATTGGCTTAGCCTTGTCCTGACTTTTCCTTCTCTTCCCCAAACAGTTGACTCAGCTCTTCAGCCTATGCAATTGTCAGCTGGTTGGGAAGGCCATGGAGAAGAGGAATTGCCTCTTGTTTCTTCTGTAGCTTGCTAAGTTTAAGTGGCTGTACACATGCTCAGTGCACAGCATTAGTGGGGTGTGAATTTTTTTGAACAGCCAGCAGCCTTGGACTTCTTGCCTTGCGTGCACGGAGTTAGAGGAGGCTGCCCATGAGCACCACACTCATACGGTTGAATGCTTTAGATTGAGTTCTGTAAGGATCTTCGGAGTCCAAGCCCTGTATCCATCTTTTGAAGAGGATCCCAGTGGGTTCTCTCTAGAGGGCTGAGATTATTTTTGGGTTCATAGCTCTGAGCTGTTTGTGCAGAGCAAGACAGGCAGGTGCACAATGCAGAGGGCCGTTGCATGATGGTAGTGTTTAGACAAGATGGTCAGACTCTACCTGTACCTGGGCAGGCATTTGAGTCTATCCAATGAAACCCAAGCACTTTGAGTAGTACCTCAGCCATATTGGGCACTCAGAGTCAAATGGGAGTGTGTGTACTCCAGGGCTATGGGAACTGACTGAAGGAGTGAAAACCCCAAATGGAAGATGTTGTCTCGACTGTTTGTGTCTCCTGAAGGAGCTGAGCAGTTCACTTCACTTGTGGCATGGGCCTGGAGGGTAGGGCAGTGGGTCCCCTTGGGCAGTCACCTTCCTTTGCCCAGCCTCCCAGCCTCATTCCAAGGTTAGGAGCTCCATGGAGCTCCTCCTGCTTTTCAACACAAGACCTCTAACTAGAAGAGTTTCTTACACTGGAAAGCTTGAGCCACAAGCTTTGAGCCATTGGTAGAGGAATAGGAGAAAGAAACAAACCTAGCATCCTCGGTGTGTGGTGGTTTTTGATCCTTTACCACAGCCCCTTCCACATTTCCACTTGAAGCACAGCTGGTCACAACACCCTTGTTAGCTAAGTAGTGGTTTAGATGGCCTCTGGTCAGCTCACCACCCACATGGGTATCTGAACAGCTCCTTATTGTTTTCATTTTCAATTTATCAGTTTGCCATCCATTGAAATAACTTCTGTCTTCCTTATTTGCCTCATTGCTGAGACCACATACCTCACACCCAGAGTTGAGAAGGAAAGGTTGATTGTAGCTCATGATTTGGAGAAGCTTCAGTGTGCCGCTGACTGGCTCCAGTGCAAGATAGCATAGCAGCCGGGCATCACTGAGGAGAAACAGTCCATGGAAGGCAGAAAGCAGGAAGGCAGCAAAGCAGTGAAGAAGCAGCAAGTGACAAGCAACAAGCAACAAGCAGCAACCCTCCTTCTGTCCCCTATTTCTTACCCATGCTAGGCAACCATAGGGTGGCTAGCACTCACATGCAGGGTGGGGTGGCCTCCATCCTAGCATTGCACCATGAGTTGACCACAGCATCACATCCTTGATCCCAGTAGTTCTCTCCTAAGATCCAGCCACCTCTGCAAAAACCACTACTGAAAAAGCATGAGGTTTTGAGGAATCATCTGGACTCAAGTCCTAACACCTACCAATCTGTCCATTCACTTGATAAAAGGGTTCTAGGCCATATTAAGTTCCAATCCCTTTTCTAAGAATGAAAGATGGCAGCAATTCAGGAGCCCCTGGATACATCCTTCTCTGCTCTCCATGTTCAAGAATTTGCACTGGACCTGGTCTGCAGCAAAACGCGGGAGTCAGATATACGTGTGTGTCAGAATCCAGATCTACCACATGCTATGTGTCCATGCAGCCTCCAGGGGTTAAGAGACAATTGTAAAGTGGACTTACTGACGGTGACTACTGCTCAGGCTGTGGAGACACAGGAAGAGGATGCTCAGTACAGCTAAGCACTGGTGCTCTTATTTATGGAGCTCATAGGTAGAGGCGATGACAACTCATTAGAAGTCTTCCAGGCAGAAAATGCCAGAAACCTCAACCGTGCCATGGGATTCTAAGCTGAACGCTACCTCTAAGTGGCAGAGTCTTCACAGCTCTATGAGGGAGACACAAATCACCGTGGAGGAAAGGAAATCCAGAGAGCTTTAGACGACTTGCCAGGGATAACGCAAACACATGAGGTACCAGGTTGGGTCTGCTGACTCCTGGGCCCATGTCCTTTGGATATGCATCAGGCCAGGGGCATTGACAAGGACACTGTGTCCAGGTACACTATGCTGAAAATCCTGGGTGGGTGGGACAAAGTTTTGAGCAGCGTATTTACTCTCAGTGGTCTATGTGTACAACTGCTGAGCTATACTTGTGCACCTGCAGGCAGAGGTGGAATCTGCAGAACTCCACGTACCCGTGAGCAGGCCCAACAGGCACTGGCCATTAACACGCTCATTTTATCTACAGGACAGAGAGGCTGCTCAAGCTCAATCAAGGGGTCCGTGACAAGTATAAAACCAGAACCCAAGTCTCCATTCTGGCCAGAGTCACCAAGCAAAGCCCCCCAGGGTCTCAGGCTAGCTCCTCTAGTCCAGGAGGAAAGGTTGTGAGGTGCAAAGCTGAGCTCATCCTGAGTCCACACTCTCTGGGAATCGCTGTGTCCCTAGATCTTGCTTCTCTCCCTCCCTGTCCTTCATTTCTTCCCCCTGTGGTTGTCATGCTCACAGGCAAGCGCTGGCTTCTGAACACTTCTCTTGATGCTGCCAGCATTTTTGGGGGCTGGGACAAGCTGGTTGAGCTGTGGCCCTGCCAGGCATGCTGGGCAGGCCCCGTCCTGCCTCCTGTCCTCTGGGATGGCAGCTGATCAGCCCTCCTGGGGCAGGGCCCCTCCCTCTGTTTCCTGCAGTTGTACAGAAATGCAGATCCCTGTCCTGGCTCTGGGAAAGGCTCCATCTCTGATGACTTCCCAAGAGCTAGGGATGTTGCAGTTCCCTAGGGACACATGAAGTAGCAGTGCCTAGGATAGTCTCTCCTGTCCTATCTAGCTGCCCCGAAGGGCCAGAAGGCACTTCTGGTACCTCCAGGTCATTCTGATGGCAGAAACACGCTTGGAGCACAGACTCAGAGGTCAGAGTTCCAAGCATCATCTTGTTTATTGGTTATAACTAGGGTGTTTTGGTCTGGGTGGTCTGCCGTTGAGGTCCTGGCCAGCAGTATTCATATTGAAGGAGAGGCTTGTTAGACATGAAAATTCCATGACCCACTCCAGCCCTGCTGAGTCAGATACTCTGTGGATACACGCAACAGTCTGCACTCAGGGAACCTCTAGGTGTTTAAGACATGGTATCTGCAGTGGAGTACTACCCTGCCTTCAAGAAGGACACACATGAGTCTTTTATAGGGAAATTCTGCGCCTTGAGAGCATAATGCAGACCCATGAAATTAAACATTGCATGGCTTCACTTATGTGAGAAACCCCAAACATAAATAACTTAAAGAGCAAAATAAAAGACAGATGTAGAGGCAGGAAGCTCTAAGGATGGGAAGAAACAGGAAAGTGGGGGTGTGGGGGAGGTCGAAGAGGGAGCAAAGAAGACCAAGGTGCCTATCACAAATGCATGCTAATTTAAAAAATTAAAGTAAAAACATAGACCGGTTAGATCAGAATGCTGGAGTGTGGAGCCTGGGTACTCATGTTTAAAAGACAACTTCTGGGGCTGGGGAAGTAGCTTGGCATTCTAAGCACCTGCCTGGCAAGCACAAGGAGCCTCGCACCACATGCCGTGCCAGTCCCGGAACCCTGGGTGCACAGTGCCAGCGCATGGTGGCTCATGCCTGTAATCCCAGTGCTGAAGAGACTGAGTCAAGAGGGTCACACTGAGTCTGAGCTGCATAACAAGGTCTTGTACCAAATAAAGCAATCAGAGCTTTAAAAAATTAAAACATAAAAAAGCAAATAAAAACAGCTTCATGTGTTCTTTGTCTTCTCTAGGTGATCTGCTGCACAGCCCACCTTGGCAACTGTGGACCCGGCCTCTCAGGTACTGTTTGCCTGCTGGACCCAAGTGGAATCACTCTTCCCTAAGAGCAACGCAGAGGCGCTGGTGGGGCCGAAGGCCTGGTGCCAAGGAGCACAGGATGAGGAGGAGGATGACGACGACAGTGAGAAGCAGCACTGGGCCCCACTCCCCCAGGCGAAGCCTTAGGTCCCTTTGCAAATGCACCTCACCGTGACAGTCATCAAAGACAAGGGAGCGATAAAGGAGACTGAGGGACGAAGCTCAGCTCGGGGGCAGCAGTGCCCCAGACACCCAGCGTCTGCCCTGGTGGCCCTTCCCAGTGTAGGAAGAGCCACTCACTGCTTCTCTCTGCGTCTCCCGTGCGAGCTGGCTGTTGGTTTCCACCTGTACCTAACGCCGTCTTGGCCATGGAGGAACCTCATCTACTGCTTAGAAGGCATCCCGGAGACAAACAGAGAATTACTGGGGCACCTCTCCGCCCCCAGAGCACCTCGCAGCAGCCCCTTCTTTGCTCCGTGCTGTTGCTTTTCTCCTTTTGCAGAATGCAGACGCTCAGGGGGTTGTGGCCTCAGCCTTGCTCCCCACCTCCTCCTCCTCTGCCCTCCCTCTGCGGTACCCCGCTTTTCTCCCAGGCCGTCCTCCCCAGCAGCCCAAGGGCTAGGGCCGGCTTGGCCTTCTTCTTTGTCCACCTTTCCCTTGCTGTGGGACCAGCAATGGAGTAATGAAAACCCTGCATGCTCTCCGCCTCTCTGCAGATCTTCTCTCCGCCCGCTCAATGGGAGCTTTGTCTTCGCAAAGAGCACACCTGAAACCCATCCGGCCCCAGCAATTGTTGTCTGCCGGCTCCTGTGCCATTTGGATTCTGACTCTGTTAGGAATCTTGTAATTTAAACGTCCACCTGCTTATTAGAAATTCAAGAAAATCATCTAATAATATTTAAAATCCCAGGAAAAGCAGACAAAGCGCTATTTTCTCCCATCCCCTCCTTGGTCAGTCTCATTCCTCTCTCAATGAACCACTTTGTGATCTGAGTTTCAGACTTTGTCCTGGGAGTTTTTTTTTTTTTTTTTAAATTTTTATTTCCGTCCTGAATAAGCACAAGGCATTGTTCGCCTGCATTGGAGGTTGTGGGGTCCAGGGAGAGCTGGCTAGAGAGCTTTTATTTGGGGGAGGAAATTAAAGACATCCGCTTTGGTTCTCCTGCTCCTAGGATTTTCAGCTGAGAATTTCTGTAGTCTTATCTTCGAGATGCCCTGAGTTGTTTGTATTGTGTGGTCGAGAATGAATTTTTGCTTTATCTACTGTAGCTATAAAAACATTGAGCTCTCATCCTTTCCTCTCGCCCATTTCCTTCTGTCTCTGTTGGTCTCTGTCTGTCTCTGGCTGTCTCTCTCCTCTCTCCCCCTGTCTCTCTAATGTGGTGGCCTGTGTGTGTGTGTGTGTGTGTGTGTGTGTGTGTGTGTGAGAGAGAGAGAGAGAGAGAGAGAGAGAGAGAGAGAGAGAGAGAGAGAGAGGGAGAGAGATTCTATCTAGACGGAGCAGCTATTCTTTGTTCATTTCTATTCAAGATAATGAGTCAAATATTGTGATTGCATTCAGGAGCTTAATTTTGTTCTCTTCATCTCTGAGCCTAGGAGACAGACGTGCTGCCCAGAAAAAGGGAGAGTGGCCACGCTACTGGGAGAAGAGCCAGTAGATTTATGTCATGGTGGCTGTATCCTGATTTGCTGCGTGGCCCAGGCAGAGTGGCTTCCGTCTTCTGAGTTTGCTTCTTTCTCTTTTATAATGTCAGGGGTTGGCCACGTGGTCCACTTGATCTCTGAGAGCCTGCACTTCCTCATCAGGATGCTATTTCCAGAGCCAGGAAGCAATGTGATGCTGAAAGTAGGGACCAGAGCTCGCCCAAAGGGAGACATAGCCATTCTCAGAAACAGTGAAGTCCCGAGCTCTTCCTCCAGTGAGAACAGCCAAGTCCATCAGGAAAGCCAGCATGACAAGGTCCTCAGAACAGCCTAAGAGAACCAACAGCTTCTCCAAATGGCTTCCCTGACAACTTCCTCACAGCTACCCCAGTTCTGCCTCCTGTGCTACCGGCAACAGAGCTCACTCAGGTGGGCCTCCCACACCTAGCACGTGCAAGTTCAGTTCAGCTGGGTGGTACAAGTTGACTACCTGTTGGCAATCCACCAGCGATCCTCTCCAAGAGCATTCCCAGTTTTTTTCATGACTGGGGGACTTGTTAGAAATAGGACCACTTGCCGGGCGTGGTGGCACATGCCTGTAATCCCAGCACTTGCGAGGCTGAGGCAGGAGGATTGGTGTGAGTTCGAGACCAGCCTGGGCTACAAAAGTGAGCTCAAGGCCAGCCTGAAGTGCATAATGAGACCCTGTCTCAAAAAGACAAAAAAAAAAAAAATGAGAGAGAGAAAGAAATAGGACCACTCAAGTCCTGAGTGGATTCTCTGGCCATAGCGCCAGGAGTCCAGGCTTTAACAACCCTTTCAAAGTGTCTGTAATATACCCTTAGTCCCCTGATCTGGGCTAACTTTGAAAAGGTCACCAAGAGAACCCTGATTAAGCCCGTGTCTGCCTTGGTCCACTACATACTGGAAAAGACACGGTATAGATTCTCCTGTTCACCCATGGATGCACAGGGGGCCAGTTCCCTCTGGAGACCTGATCTCTTTCACATGAGTTCAGGCTTGTTAACATTCCCTTCCTCCAGAAAAATAGGGTCTTCTTTCTTGAAGTGTGGCAGTCAGGTTGCTTAGACTGGTAGAACTTTTTGCCTCAGAATGAGAGTTCAAGTCAACAGATCAGATGGAGAAGATGTGGTTTATGGGCCCCCTACTCAAATATTGATAATATTTCTTCTTCCTTTAGCATGTGCTACCTCAGAAGCCACAAAACAAGGTGGAACGGAAAGGCCCTGCGGGACGGGAAGCACAGGACACCCAGCCCCACAGTCGGCTCTGAGGCCCAGGAGTCATGGCTTCCCTTTCTCTAGCACTGAGGAGAGATCTAGGGCGCTTTCCTTCTGGGTAGTTACCAGTTGCTCTCCCAGAACAGAGCTGTGGACAGCTGATGGATAAGTTCTTAATAAATAAAAAACGTATTTACCAAGAGCTTGTCCACAAAAGATTCAAATCTGAGTACGGCTAGAAACAAACAGAAAAAGTCCTAGAAAGTTCATCATAATCTTACGCTACAATTCAGCTGTCATACTTCTGGGTACTAGTCTAACATACTGGCAAGCTTGATGTCCACAAAAGATCCTCCATTTGAATGTTTGTGGCAGCTTTCTTCACAATCACCAAAAATTATTCCTGTAACAGGGGAAGGCTTGGAAAATTTGGGTGCACATGTCCAATACAATACTACTGGACAGTGAGAAGAAGTGATGCGTTAAGCTATGCAAAATTATGGCCAAACCTCAGATGAATAGTGCTATATATAAGCAGCTAGGCCAGGTAAATACTCAACATATGATTGCATTTATACGGTACTCTGGAAGGGCACCAACATGGAAAAACTAGTGATTGCCAGGGGTTCATCAGGGAAAGAGTTGAATAGGTGGAACACAAGGCAACTTTTTTAGGACAATGGAGTTGTTGTTATTTATTATTATTATTATTATTATTATTATTATTATTATTTTGCAGTACCAGGGATAGAACATAGGACCTTGCACTTGCCAGGCAGGCACTTATTTCACTGAGCTATCTCCCCATCCCAAGGGAGCTATTCTTGGTTTGGCAATGGTATTTATGGGGCTATTCATTTATCAAGAAACATAGAACTTCACAGCATCTATATCTTAAAATCTTGAGTAGAGCTATATATAGGTGTCACCCCTGTGTGTGTGTGTGTGTGTGTGTGTGTGTGTGTGTGTGTGTGTGTTAGTCACGTTCTCATGGCTGGGACACAATATCCCACACTCACGACTTAAAGGAGAGGAATTTTGGGCCAACAGCGTCAGTCCATGGCCTCTGGCTCCAAGGCAGAGGCAGGATGGCAGAGTGACAGGATAAAGGAAAAGGTGCTCCAGAAACAGCAGCCAGGAAGCAGAGGGAGAAAGGAGGAGCCAGGGAGGAGAGCTGTCCTTCCAGGTTGCCGGTGACCCACCTCTCCCGACCAGGCTCTCCTTCTAACAGCGCATTCAGTTACTAATGGATGAATTCATCCAGTCAGCTGCCCAAAAACCAAGTCTGGACACATGAGGTTTTCAGGGTGTATTCTAGATATAATATATTAATGTCTATCTATCTATCTATCTATCTATCTATCTATCTATCTATCTATCTATATACCTACCTCTATCCATCCATTCATACATAAATACATCATCTATCTACCTCTATCTACATCTATTATCTATCTATCTATCTATCTATCTATCTATCTATCTACCTATGTATGTATGTATGTATGTATCTATCTATCTACCTATGTATGTATGTATGTGTGTATCTATCTATCTACCTACGTATGTATGTATGTATGTGTGTATCTATCTATCTATCTATCTACCTACGTATGTATGTATGTATCTATCTACCTACGTATGTATGTATGTATCTATCTACCTACGTATGTATGTATCTATCTATCTATCTACCTACGTATGTATGTATGTATGTATGTATCTATCTACCTCTATCCATCCATTCATACATACACATATCATCTATATACCTCTATCTACATCTATTATCTATCTATCTATCTATCTACCTATCTACCTATGTATCTATCTATCCACCTCTATCTATCTATCTATCTATCTATCTCTATCTGTCTATCCACCTATCTATCCATCCATCATCCATCATCTATCTATCTATCTATCTATCTATCTATCTATCTATCTATCTCCTGTCTGCTGTCTGTCTGTCTATAGGGATTAGAATTTTTGTCTTTGTTAGCTGGAAGGCTTAGAATTAACTGTACTCCCACAGCCAAGACCACCTTTAATTACAAAATATGATTTCTGTACTATTCTCCAACGAAGAGAACTAGGACCCCATAAGTGGTGGATTCTAGGACTTAACATATCCAAGGCATATGAACCCTGAGTATTGTACAGTCAAAACACAATAATTAAAGAATGACTTGAAACACGAACAAGCAACGACAAAGCCAACATCCTCTCACATGGGTGACGGGTGAGATGTAGGGTGAAAGGGCTTTCAGTGGCCAAGGACGGAATAATTTGAACAATAAAATCGAGTAGTACGGGGCTGTAATCCACAGCATAAAGCAGATGTGCATGTGTCTGCACAGATCTAAATGACTGAGCACGTAAGTGGATGAAAGGTGTGGCAGAAGAATGCCAAATTATTTGTGTATCAATTCTATCCTCAAGGAACCAGGACCAAGCAAATCCCACGTCTTCCAGTTGTTCAAGATTACATCAAAAGTGGTATCCCGGTGGGAGCAGACATCTTGCCTTGGTGGCATGAGAAGGGTGCTTTCCCCTGCGTCTTCCTTCTTACAACTCAGAGCACCACTCCAAAGTGAAAGTCATCCTACATAGCCAGACTCCCTGGTGGCTTAGGAAACACTTAGCCGATGCTCCTCAGCACTACCAGGGCTGTGACACACAAGGCATGTCAGAGAAAGGTCCAGGCACGGCAACGTATGGCTGTGGTCCTCACGCAGGTGGGGTGAGGCTGGAGATCCACAAGTTCAGGCCCAGCTTGGGCAGTGCAGTGACTTAGGAAGATAATGATTAAAAAGGAAAAGGACTGAGGATTAGCTCAGTGTGAAGGCCCTGATATAATTTTATCTTTTTATTTTGATATAGGATTAAGAGACGCTTTATCTTTTTATCTTGAGATAGAATTAAGATATGCTTTATCTTTTTTATCTTGAGATAGGATCTCGCTATGTTGATAAGTTGCCCAGGGTGAGTTTGATCTCTCCGTCTTCCCACTTCAGTCTCCAAGAGGACTGGCTTAAGAGAAAGAAAGAAAGAAAGAAGGAAAGAAAGAAAGGCAAAGAGAGAAAGAAAGACAGAAAGAGAAAGAGAGAGAGAAAGAGAAGGAGAGAGAGAGGGAAAGAGAGAAAGAGAGGGAAAGAGAAAGAGAAAGAGAAAGAGAAAGAGAGGAGAAAGACAGAAAAAGAGAGAGAAAGAGAAAGAGAAAGAGAGCAAAGAGAGAGAAAGAGGGAAAGAGAGAGGAAGAAAGAGGCAGGAGAGGAGCGAGAGGGAAGGAGGGAAAGAAGGACAGAGGGAGGGAGAACAAGAGACGTAATGGTTAAATGATATGTGTTCTGGATGAGATTCTGAAACAGTTAAAAGAATACTGAGGTCCAAATATTGTGTGGATTTTGATCAGTAATATTGTATTGTATCAATATTAGTTCATTAATTGTGACAAATGAACCACATTTTACTGTATAATGATAAGCATAAGGGACACCAGGCATGAATGTATGGGAGCTCTGAAACAAGTACACACCTTTTTGGCAAACATAAAACCTTTCTAAAAGGGAAAGTTCACATTAGAAACACAAAGCAGAGAATATTCTTGCCCTACAGATTAAAGGCAAGGTCAAACGGGTCATAATTAAATACCAAGATCAGATTTGATATTGAACTGGAAATCAAACATGGGTTAGGATAGAAAAGCACAGCTAATATTTAGATTTTTTTTTTTTAAAGATACTAAAGCACAATGTATCTGTTGACACAATGTGTCAACTTGAGAACTTTAGAAGTTTAATTAAGTAACTCAGCAGGCAGCCAGGTTTTTCACTTTGTAAACACCCTCATCCTGTGCATGAGGAGGGCTTGGACATCCTGTGCCTTCCCGGGGCAGCCTGTTTATAATATAAGGAAGGGAGAGAGGCTGGCTAGAAGCCACAGCTGCTGCCCCTCCCTTTGCTCTTTGCTATTTTCTGAGGCCAGGTTGGCGGCTCTCTGCCATGTGCTGCTCTGCCTTGGAGCCAACCGAGTGTGGACTGAAACGTCCACTAACTGTGGGCTAAATAAACGTTTCCTTCCTTAGTTTTGGGCGTCAGCTATGTTGTCACAGCAAGGAGGGCAAGGTAACTGAGACACACAAGATACATTACCATCCATTCTCCTCAGAACACTGGTCCTCACTGAAACACACTTGTCCCATCATTCTCACTGCTTTCTGAACCAGTTCTGGAAGTCCTTGTGTGAGTGTCTCTAGCCATGCTGTCATAGTTGTCTCAATGTCCTGAATCAAAGCAAACTGTTCCGCAATCCAAAACTGGGCATCAGGGGCTAGGGAGAAAGCTCAGTAGGCTGTGCTGTGGTTGGGGGACTACTTCAAGGTTAAGCCCAGGCTGGGAACTTTGGTGACTTTGTGAGGCCCTGTCTCAGGCTTTGAAAAGCAGAAAGGAGAGAGAGAGAGAGAGAGAGAGAGAGAGAGAGAGAGAGAGAGAGACTGTCAAGGATGTACCTCAGTGTGAAGGCTCTTGGTTCAAGCCCCAGTGCCTCAAAATGAACATAATAATAAAAATAAAATAAGGTGAGCTTCACGTTTCTGCCTAGGCTTCTTGTAACCGGCAACAGCCAGACTGTGGCTGTCAGATGTCAGCCTTCAGTGTCCACCACAGAGCCCACAGGCTGCCCACCCAGTGCATAAGACACACAGCGACTCATTTGCCCTTGCTCAGCTGGACTGCGCTACAGCGGTCACTGTAGGAATTGGCCTCCTTTCAGCTCCTACAGGGAACGTGATGCTGTCCTGAGCATTTTCTAGTTAGCAGCTCTTGAGCGCGGGCGATGGCAATGAATGTCTGAGACGTTTTGAGTCGTCACAGTTTAGGGCAGGGTGCTCCTGGCATCCAGCTGGTGCAGGGTAACATGCTGCACAGGACAGCCCAAAGGATAAAATCTGCAAATGCCATGGGTGACCAGGAGAAGCAATCATTCTCTGAGCATGTAGAGTCTCTAGAGCCTCGTTACCCAAGAGACCTGTCCCTTTCCCGTTGTAGGGATGCAGTTCCTAAGCCTCGGGTGACCCAGTTGTTCCCAGCTGAGAAGGGCACCACCCACTAAGAGGTACTGGGAGCTTGTGGGGTGATTTCGGAGGTCATGATTCCTAGGAGCCAAAGGAAGGCACTGCTTGCAAGGTGGACAGCCCCTCATCTCCTTTCACAGAGAGCCCTGGAGCGGTGGGGACCTAGGCCTGATGGCTGCGGGGGCAGAAGGCTTGGAATCCAGCCCACCCGCCCTCTCTTCCACCAAGATGTGTTTGCTTAGGTTAGGAGACCCCGCATCTCTGTAGTCTCCACCTACCTATCTCAGAGCCCTCCTCCTGGGACTTACCTATGTATCCCATTGGGCCAGCGCGCTCCAGATTTTGCAACTGTCCTCTACAAATATTGTGTAATAACTTGGGACTTCGTTTTTGCACCCATCACCTAGGGGACCAGCAGCAGTCAGTGTGAGCCGGAAGCTGAAATGCGACGCTCCACGCACACTTCCTGTTTGGTGCCTAACGCGAAGTGCGCAGTAGAAATCAGGCAGATCCCGGGGTCACGGCCCCCATGAGGAGCATGCGCGGGCAGCCAGACATGGTGGCAAGAGGATGGAGAGTTCAAAGCTAGCCTGTGGAACTTAGCAACGTAGAGAGATGCTATCTCAAAATCAAAACTTCCCTCTTCCCTAGTCTCTACTTAACAGGTAGGTAATGTGTGGATTTAACAAAGTGAAGAAGTGGAAGAGCGAAGGCCAGGGAAGAGCCCCTGTGCAGTTAGTGCGAGTGGTTTATGCTGTATTCATGTGAAACAGGAGCTGCTTTCCAGAGAGAAGCTGTGCTGTGCCCATCAGCCAGAGCCTTTCCTCTCTG
>PVJA010001025.1:7091-138925 GCA_004027025.1 Myocastor coypus
TTTGAGACAGGGTCTCGCTATGCAGTTGAGGCTGGTCCTGAGCTCACTTTTGTAGCCCAGGCTGGTCTCGAACTCGCACCAATCCTCCTGCCTCAGCCTCCCAAGTGCTGGGATTACAGGCGTGAGCCACCACGCCCGGCAGTTTACTCATTTTATACATTTATTATTTCTATTCCTAACAGTTACATAACTTGGAACAAGTCATTTGATTTTGCTGTCTCATTTCCTTTTGTAAAATGGGGAAAGTGATGTTATCCTATTTCACAAAACTATTACAAGGATTACATGAGGTTCTAAATGTAAAGTAGTTGGTCTGTAGTAACAACTATGTAAATTTTGTAACAGTAACAATGACAGTAATATAGTTATGATCATCAAGTATGGAAACAGCTTTCTTATAGAAACATTTCCCCACCTCCTACTGTCTCGTCTCCTCTTACGCTTCTTATAACTCTATTGCAAGTCTTCAGTCAATCAGTAATGTAGGCTAAGTGTGTTAAATGCACCTCATTTTATATTTTCCAAGTACACTTGGTGTATTGGGATATAACTGATCGTTAAGTTAGTATTGTCTGTACTGTATATATTGTTTGTTTCTATAAGTGAACTATTTTGTAAGCAGAATCTTTTTAAAATTTTCTTTGTTGCTTTATTAATTTCAATTTAATTGACATCTGGTCTACTGTGTTATTTCTTTTTTTCTTTCAATTTTTGTATTGTTTAAATTTAACAATGGTTATATTACATATTTTCATCATCAGATCAGTTTAGATTAATACATATAGGTATATAAGATTGATCAAACAATTAAACATTAACCTTTCTAAATCCACATTACTTTTTTCTTTTCTTTTCTTTGAAAGTTGACACATTGCATATTGTCCTCACAATCATTCTACAGAGTACAGTGTGTGGGCATGACCCACCTCCCTATTGATGTTGTGTAAGCAGAATCTTATATGGTGAATTGGAGGCTTGTAGTCTGGTCTGGGGCTGGCTTAAAGGTTTACAGTATGATCTGTAGCCAACAACTAGGTTTGACATCTTCTTCTCTATGAAGGAAGTAGCAGCCTCCTGGCAGCTTCACTTGAGCCTGGAAGGAGGGAGCTACTTTACAGCAGGCATTGGAGATGAGCGTGCAAGGAGATGTCTGCTGGACCTTGGAACCTTCCTTCTCTGAGTCCCTTCCAGTGCCCTCTCCTGGTAAGGTTTAGTGTCAAGCCATTAGGCAAAAGAGACTTTTATAGGGCCCACCTCCATGATCACAGAGTAGGAGGGAAGGGTAGATGTGTTGCCCAGGAGCAAGGAATTAGTGACTGGCACTTCTGTGAAATCCCAAGGCCTTCTAATATTCTGTGATAGTTAAATTCCACACGCTAACTCAAAGGCTGGGAATGTGTGGAGGAAGAGGACGAGCATGTTACTTGTTTTCAGACGTATGAATACCTTACATATAAAGAAGGAAACCATTATGTATATGTTGCTTAGAAGGGAAAAAGCTGGGGAAAATGATAGAAGCAGATTATGGGCCACCCTGAGCAATTCTGATGTTTACTTCCAAGCGTCTCCATTATCTGACTCTAAGAGTGAAGCAGAAGCTACAGAGATTCTCTGTCAGGTGTGGGAGTCACCCAAGAGTTTACACAAGGTGGTTCCCAGGTCCATTTAGACCTGGAGAAGCCGGGAACTTTACGTTACTTGAAGTGTGACGTGGCTCTGTTATTCATCTACATCACCCATCCACAAATCCACCCATGCATCTATGTATCTGTTTGTCCTTTTTTGAGTTGCTTTATGATTCAAAGAAATTATTTCACACAGTTAAAATCATATATTTGGACCTGTATTTATTAATTGATGTCTAAGGCTTATAAAATTAATGATAGAATTATTAAAGACATTATATATCAATGCATTATTTTTATTCACTTTAAAATTTTTCTGAGGGGCCTGGCAGGATGTCTCAGTGGTCTAAAGCGCCTGCTTAGGAAAGCTTAGGCGGCTGAAGGGACCAAGGTTCGATCCCAGGCACCACATGCTGGCCCACCCTGCTCTCGGGGCAGGCTGAGCCGGCCATGGAAATAAATAAACAAAAGTTCTGAAACAAGAAAAAAAATAAAAAATAAAAAAAATAAATAAAATAAAATAAAATAAAATTTTTCTGAGACTGTGTCTTACTATGCATCCTACAATGGCCTCAAATTTTCCATCTTCTTTCATCAGCTTCCTGCGTGCTGGGATTGTAGGCATATGCCACCATGCCCAAAGCTGTTTAAATTTTTGAGAATTTTTTTATTTGTGGTCTTTTTGCTCCAGGTGTCCTTTTTCTAAAAATTTCTCATAATATGACAAAAGGCCAGCAGCAATAAGATTAAAAAGATGGAATAAAACCACAAACCACCAATGCTTTACAAGAAGAAGACACACATTGTATAGTGAACAGAGACTCCAAGGTAATTCTGTGCCATCGAGCCTGAAATTTCAGAAATCACACTGCCAAGGGTCTAAACTGCAGAGTTGAGATGTATATATTGGTCCTTTCTACCCCCTGAGGACTTATTTCATTAGTTCAGATTTTGTCTGAGAGAATTAGTGGTATGATTTTGCTATTTGAAAACAAATGTGTTTTCTTTTCTGACACGTGGGATTTTCAAGACTCGGAGTTCTAGACAGAAAGGCGATGGTGAATAGCATTTCCTCTACAAGACCTCTTCATTACTCAGTGGTGAAGTCATGGTATTGATAATACTAATAGTGAGGCGTAAGAGGTGGAATGAGGCATCCTGACTCCGGAGTCTGTTCTGCAGCGCCATGCCTGCTGTGGGTACTGGAACTGGTCTGCTCTCATTTATGAGCTGTGTAACGAAAGCTGGAAACCTTGCTTCAGAGAGCAAGATGTACTGCCCAGCATAGCATAGCCAACATTACCCAGGCAGAGTTGCACAGCTGCTCTGGAAATTCAGTGCCTCCAGCCCCCTCTTTCTCATTTCCTCTCTCTATCTTTGCTATGCTGGAAGTTGAATCCCAGAGCCTCACACATGCTAGACATGCACCACGGAGCTCTACTCTCAGCAGTAACTCTCTTGATTGACTACTTGGGTCTTACTTTATTTAACCCACTTTGTTAGCTTTGTTGCATAGATAATCTGAAGATAATGGCTCATGAGAATCAAAATCCCACTGCTGAAAAGCTGTCTTCTGGGACCTGAGATTTAAGGCCCTTCTGCTGCTCAAACAGGGACCAGCATTTGCCTGCTGCTATCTGAGCAGGCTGCCTAGTGGTCAGTGTGCCACTGGTCTGGGCAGGAGACAGGCAGCGTGCGTGACATGACCTTCCTGGCAGTGGCAACGCTGCTGTTTGAAAGACAGGCCTCTTGCAGTATGTAACCGTGCACTGTGGCTTGTGACTGTGTGCCCTGGAGCAGCTGCAGGCAGCCAAGGGCGGGGTACCTAGCCACAGTGCGTGTCACCTCATCCCACCATGGAGAGTTGGGTAATCATATATAATCCACCCAACCGTGGGCTGGCTTGTAATTGTTACGGGGCCCTTTCAGTTTCTTGCAGTTTCCTTTGTCTCAGCAGTTCTGCTTGCGTCCTGAAAACTGTCAGGCTTCCTCATTTCTGTAAGGACCTGACAATTCCGGCCTCACAATGCAGCTTAAATTGGACCAGCTGCTGCCTCAATGGAGCAGGCTGCCCATCTCCGAGGCAGTAAGCCCAAAATTATTTCGAAAATTGAAGCCTTTGACTTGCTCTGGATTAATGTGATTAGGCAGGGCTTGCTTTAATTTGTAGCCATCTCTTCCTTTATTAATAACATCTCATCAATTGAAACAGCAGCGTGTCTGGGAGACAACAGAAAGTTAGGCTGATTGCAACTGGTCTGCAGGAAAACTCTTTCATGTTTCGGTAGTGACTGACACAATGGTTAGATCTGCTTGCTATTCTTAATTTTTTATGAAAACTTAATCAGAAAATGCGTCTTCTCTCTTTCTCCTCCTTGATCTTCATCATCCTGAGGTCTCTGTTTGATTTACATTGCCCTTTAAGCAATAAAGAAAGGATCTTTTTTTTTTTTTTTTTTTTTTTTTTTTTTTTTTTTTTTTTTTTTTTTTTTTTTTTTTTTTTTTTTTTTTAATCTGAATTGTATTAGCTGGTGAAATCTGGAAGAAATATCCTTTAGGGCTAAGAAAGATACAATTAAAAGTGATTTGATTTTTTTCTATGTAATTGAAAGTGTATCACCGTTATGATGATTGTAAGTAATCTATTAGCTTTTCTAGAGAAGTATTACCTCATTACTTGAAACCTCAGTGTTTATAGTAACAGTGACAGATTATAGTAGAAGAAATTAGGACAATGTTTTTTTTTTAAACTGTCTTTAATAATGTTTTAAGTTAAATGAAGTTGTTCTTATAAAATCTATCCTGGCAAACTTAAGAGAGTAATAATTCCTAATTTCATGTTTTTTCTTCTCAGCATAATTTAACTAATAAAAGTGTATGTCCAAGTATTATTTTCGAGTTAAATATGACCTTTCTATACGATGAGCTGCAAAAGTACAGGTCTGAGAATTAGCAGTACTGGCGTCACTCCTTTTTCTTACCAGAGAGTGGGGAGAAAGTAATTTTGGGAAAATCACTCCACTTCTTTGAGTCTTAATTCTCTTGTCTCTGAAGTTAAGAAATTGAGAGGGAAACTTTCTGCAATCCCTTTTGGTCTACTATTATATAGCTCAAAGTTTTGTAGCTTCTTATCAGATTAGGAAGGCATAATTTGCTGAGTTTGGTTTCAGTGTTGTCTTATTGTCATTATAAAATGTACAGTGTTCTGATATTTGACTCAAATCTGGTAATTTCTGGAACTCAGAGATCCTTAAATAACTCAGTGCCATCACATATAGTCTTATCTGTTCATTATCTTTCTAAAAAAGCAACTGGCTATCTTATTTGTAGTTCTTTGGCTACTTAATGGCATGTTTTTGCATTAAGAACTCTTTATTAGACATGTATGGTGGCACACACCTCTAATCTCATCTACTCCAGAGGCCAAAGCAGGAGAATGACATGTTCGTAGCCAGCCCAAGCAACTTAGCGTGACCCTGACTCAAAATAAAAAGGACTAGAATATAGCTCAGTAGTACAGGGCTTAGGCTAACATGTCAATGCCCAGGGTGCCATTCCCAGCATTGTACATAAAGGAGGAAAAAAACCTAAAATAAAAATAAAAACTATACAGTAAGTATGTGATGGGATACATTTGCTAATTAGCTTGGCATAGCCATTCCACAAAATGTATCTCAAAGCACCATATCACCTATCACAAATACATACTGTTTGTTTGTGAGATGGAAAATTTAAAATTAAAAGATGCTTGCATTCTTGGAAGACCTTGGTCACATGACCGCCATGGGCTTGGGGGGCTTGGGCAGGTAGTGAGGCAAGGACAGTAGGAGGAGGGGCTGGCAGGATCTGCTGCCTGCTAAGCCAGCTCCCTCCCTGGAAGCACACAGTCCCTCCTACAGGACGATACTGAAGCTGCTCTCATTTGTGAGCACCACTCTTGTGGTTCAAAGAGCCTTTGGAGTTTCCAGTGGCTTGTTCCTGCTGCTTTCGAAAGACAGGCATCTCGAGACTCCCATCTGACCATTGCGGCTTCTGGCTTGGTCTTTGAAGTACCGGAGCTGTAAGCCTTCCTCACGCCACTTGGGCAGGGGTCAAGTGAGGTAGTGAAGGTGGTATCCTGGACCTGCTTAGAAACGAGGACAGGTCGTGGCCTTATCATGCAATGAATGTTTCCTCCTTTGAGGGCTGAGTTACTTGTGAAAGGGCCTCGAGGCCATGGAGACCCACTGCTGTACTCTTATTTCCTACCATTATCCTTTCCAGACTCTGTTTGAATGACTGTCCTGGGTCATCCAGGGGAGCCTTCATTTCTCTGTGAGTGGAAGCAGCAAGTCCACTTTCAGCCTTTGCAGATGAGCTGAGAGCAGAAGCACGCCCTGCACGCCTCCCATTCGGATGCTCAGATGACCTTGTTAAGTGACCAGATAGAAGACATGGTTCTCCATACATGTATCATGAGTAGAAGTAAAGGAGCATGCATGTGGATTTAGAAATCCACATGCATCCAGGTGTGGAGATGCATGGCTGTAGTCCCAGCACTCTGAGAGGCTGAGGCAGGAGGATTGTAAATTGAAGCCCAGTCAGGGCAGTGGACAGCATATCCCATTTTGTTGCTGCTGCTGAAAAAAAAGAAAAGAGCTGGGGGCTTGCTCAGTGCAAGAGGTCCTGAGTTCAGTCACTAGGATTGGCCAAAAAAAAAAAACACCCAAAAAACAAAAAACCCTAAACTGCCATATTCTTAGAGATTTAAGAAATTAGTAAAATCAGTGATAACAAAGCTGTTTTTCTCTGAAGATTAAGAGGGGTGCCTTCTCTTTTAGGTGCCCCTCCTAACTCTATAATTATGGGCCTAGGGCCAAGTGCCCTTCTCCCAGCCACGTGTGCTCCTCCCTCTGCACCCCTCCTCAGGTGTGGCGGGTGGTTTGCATGTCCCACTCTCTTGCCACACCAAGTGCTTTCTTTTTCCTCCTCGCAGATTTCTGACATAGTAAGGTTGAAATGCATGCAATAGACATTTTCATGATAAAATGGCTGAGTAATAGCCGTTTCATGTAGCTGAACATGGTATCTAGAAGGTGTATAACGTTCTTGACTAGCAAATGATGTTTGACTCCTGAATTTGGTGTCAATTATACTCTCCTTTTGAGCCCACCCTCTGCCTAGCAGACATGAAGCCATTGATAGCACACATGCTAATATATCATGTGATCCTGTGGGTGTTGTTTTAGCTGTTCAAGTGTCTGTGACTCAGATTCTCAGAGGAACAGACCCCTTAAGAGCAGGCTAGTAGAGTTGGTCTGCAGTATATGCCCCCCAATTCCAGGTTGTGGTGTGCAGTAGGAAGCACTTACTATTTCAGCTTGCCTCTTGGATGCTTTCACTTTAAATTGTGGTGCGGATTATGAGTCTCATAATTGGAAAACATTAAGTGATTCACATCAGAGTCTGCATCTGTGACTCATAATCACAGAGTCTTTGCCAGAGATGGGACTTATACTCAGTGTCTCATCTTTCTACAATGGCATGGTAGTCTTTGACCTGCTAAAGGTAGGAGTTAGAGTTCTATGCATGGCATAATTTCGTTGGATAAAATACTAAGGGTGGAGTCAGACCTGGTTTCATAATCAGGGTGCCATGTACAGCCACATGACCTTGGCTCTAAGCATTTTGCTATTTGATTTCTTTTTTGCATTTTTTTTGTGTGGTAGGCATCTGATGTGAAAATTCAATGAGATCCAATGAGGAAATTATTTAAAATACTTTTACTGACAAGTAACAGTCCAAGCTGGTTTAAGAATAGGAATGTGGTTGGGGATATAGTTCAGTTTCCTAAGTGCCTGCCTGGCAAGCAAAGGCTCCCAAGTGTGATCCCGCTACTGACAACAAAACAAAACAAAACAACAAAAAACGAATGTGTACTTTGATATATTAGAAGCTGAGAAGTTTCAAGAGGATTAATTCAGTAGTCAGAATAAATAAATAAATAGCTGTGTTTTTATCTTTCTACTCTGCCATCCTCAGCATTGACAGTGTCTCTCACTGGCCCTGCATGGCTGTCACAGTTTTATCAAATTTTCAATATCAATATTCATTTTCAATAAGAGCATCCATGTTCCATTTTTGTGTCTTTTGTAAGGTGAAGAGCTTTCTATAAGTCCCCTCAAATGCAGTTCCTTCTGTCTATTTGTTGGAATTGTTTTACATGCTTATCTCTAAACCAGTCCTTGAAATTCAGTAAGAATCAAAACAGTCAAGACATCCCTGATCCCATCGGAGCAACGCTCCCTATCTGCAGCTACTATCTACTCTGAGTGGATATAAGGAAAGTATTGGGCATGGCCAAAAGGCAGCTAACCCATGTGACACTGCTCAGAGGACCCTGCAGGATGGTGATGTAAATGCATGTTTGGAAAACCTCAGACTTGTTCCTTCCTTGAAGTTTCATCCCATATATACATAAACCAAGGTTCATATTCCTTAATTCTGTTTCATTGAAGATATTGACTAAAAGCAGTCTCAACCAAAAATTTAAAAAAATTAAAATGTGACAGGATTTTGATCCTCAGAGGCATAAATTTAGATAAAGACAATGTTTTCTGAGACTTTGCAAGAGGAATTAGTAAGTAGCTGTACAGACCTTTGGGTATTCCATCTGGTTACCACACAAAAGTTAAGACAAAGGAAAGCAGGAAATCATTGCCACAATACATGTTGGGCTCACAAGAAAAATATTACCATAAGATGATCTAACGTATCATCTTGGTGATGAAGATATGACTTGCTGATGAGGACATGTCTAAAAAACTTTTCTAACCATACTTTCACTTTCTAAAAAGACAAATACAAGAAATATAATTGTCAAGCCTATAAATCAAGTGAATAACTTATCCTTCCTTGTTCAGTCTTTTCCATCACCAAAGAATAAATTTTGCACATTGTTAAAATACAAGCAGGTCTGTTTGACCTGAATATTCTTTCCTCGTCTGTTGAGTGCATTTTGTATACTTGTCAGTGTGAGTGCTGTGAGGGAACAGAGCTCCGCAAGACTCCACTCTCGTGTGATTTAAATAACTCAGTAACTCATCATTTAACAGAGCAGAGAAGATGACTGATTTAAGGTAGAAAGTGCTGAGGCCTAAGGGCAATGTAGGTGGAAGACACAGCGATTCAGAGCAGGGGAAGGTGACTTCTGGCTGGCTGCAGGAAGGGTCCACCAGGAGCTGGACAAGTGGGACTGGAGGGAGGGGCAACATGTCTGGCATGTGTGGGGAATCGTGCTGGGAAAGGTGACCTTAAGAATGGATGGGAAGGACTGGCAGAAAGGAAAGATGGGCTCAATGTGGAGTGCGCAGCATACGTGCAGTCTTGTAGCCTTGAATATTTCCTCTTAGTTATTTCTTTGTTGCTGGGAAAAAATAACTGACATCCATAACTTAAGAAAGGAAAGGTTTATTTTACCTCACATTTTAGTTCATAATTAGCTGGTTTCAATACAGGACAGTGGGCGAGATAGCTCAGCAGAATAAGTGCCTGCTTCAGCAAGCACAAGTGGGATCAAACACTGGTCCCACATGCTGTGTTGGCCCTGTCCCCAGAGTGCACTGGCTGGCAACCGAGTCCCAGCAGTGCAGGCCTGTAATCCCAGCACTGGGGACTCTGAAAAACAGAATGATCACTATGAGTCTGAGCTGCATAGGGAGGCCCTATACCAAATACATAAAATGAAAAGGAAAAAAAAAGCAGGACAGAATGGCACAGGGGTATGGTAGAGGACAGCAGCTCAAAGCAGGACACAGAAACATTAAGGAAAGGAGTGAGGGAGATAGACCCTCTTGCCTCCTCACCACCTATATTGCATTTAGTTATAAAGTCACACTGGACTGATGAAGTCACTGATAGATGTACTACCCCATGAACTAATTTCCTCGCCACAGCCCCACCTGTGAGCTCATGAGGCTTTGGGGTGACATCCATAATACTACATCCAAAAAAGTGTGCTTTAAAGTAGTTGAACAAGTTAATAAACTCATCCACTGTGATCTGTTTTCCTAAGTTTTGGCATGAGCTCCAGCTCAGTCAGGCTCTCCAACTCCAAAGCATTTAGAATTTAAGGGGATGTTGGGCAGCAGGCGGTGTTCAGAGCTTACATGCTTGAGGCTCAAAGCCAGAATAGAACTCAGCTCCAAACTTTTAGGAGGTTGAGTTCCAGGTTCTCCCACCAACCAATCCCAGAGTGGTCCTTCCACGTGTTATATGGAAAATGGGAAACAACTGTGGGGACAAATCATTCAGACGACAGAGGGTGAGGAGACTGGGGAATCAGCCCAGCTGGATGGACCCTTGTCAAGCCTACAAATGGCTTTAGTCCCTCAGTAGTGTCTACCAATGGATCTCTTCATACTTTCTAGGGGGCAGGCCATAGTAAAGTGAAGGGACTTAGGGGTCCTGTGCACCCAGGTCATCCCCGTAGCCTAGGACAGTGGAGGAGGAGCCAAAGGTTGCATTCTGTAACGCAAACTTGAGGTTTCAGGCCACTTGGGTAGGACATTCTAGGAGGTTGCAGAACTCTTAATAGCAGCACTAGACAGAGGTATTTAAAGAGATGTGAGAGATTTCTTTGGAGAAGTCATGTAGGATGACGCTCAACACCTAACTAAGCTCATTAACTGAATGCTTTGTCCTTGCTTCCAGCCTAGTAAAGGAGTCTTCAAAGGGGGCAAGGAATTTGCCACATGCTTCTGGAATTTCAGGAAATGTAAGGTGGGTGTGTATTTCTTGCCCATGTCAAGAGTTTCCTGCCAGTGTTGGAGAGAGGAACACTGCTAGACTGGGATATAGATGGCTTTCAGCTGTGTGGGCAAAGATGTGTGTCTTCTAGAGTTGGACCTTGTGGTGGGGAGCTACCTAGAGAGCTTTTAAAAAGTATCTCTCCCAAAATAGCCTTGTGAAGGGACAAAGGAACCCCTACCATGGAAACCTTTGGGGTGGATGACAAGAAGGCCAACGGTGGAGAGCAGGCAGTGGAAGTTATGAGCAGTTGACTGGCACAGAAAGGAGAGGGTGTATCCATCTCAAAGGAGCAGTGACCAGAGGGCCTCGGAGGGACACACACACACACACACACACACACACACACACACACACACACACACAAGCTTACACAGTTACCAGAGGAAGACAAGGAGTTTTGTCTGGGCATGCCACATTCTGAGGGAGGCAACCTTCATATAGGCACGTGAGGCTGCTCAGACTGGCAGGACAGTTACTGAAGAGTGGGTGACTTAGACAAGACCACAGAAGGTGCGATAGTTATTTTCTCATAGTTCTGGGCATTGGGAATCCAAGTTCAAAGTGGCATCAAGGTTACTTTCCTCAGAAGCCTCTCTCCAGGTGTGTATAGACAGCCATGGTCTTTGCCCTGTGTCTTCATCCACTTTCCCCTTGTGTGTTTGTATCCTAATCTTTTTCTGTTACAGAGGAACCGCCCATGTTGGATTACAGCACATCATAATATAACTTATTTACCTCCCGAAAGGCCCTGTCTCCACTCTGAAGTCCTGCAGGTGAGGGCTCCAGCAGTAGCCCTTTGGTTGGCTTCTCTTTGGTCGGGCCCGGAGGCAGTTCATCATGTAGCAGCAGCTTGCAAGTATTGCCCGCCCTCTGCGTCTGGGTAGTTGGTCCTCTATCTCTTCTCTCTCTGGGCTCATTTCAAGAGAGGTCAGAGTTAGGCAGCAGCGGGGAGAGCAGCCACACCCCAGCACCCCTCCAGGAGTCCTGATGTGAAGCAGGTGCACGGCAGGGAGGAGAGCGAGTTGGGGCCCTCCCAGAAGAACCTCCCAGCCATGAATCCCCAGGCCTGGCTCTGATTGTAGTCATTCCAGTCATCGCATGAAGGCGTTGCTTGTGGCTTACTTTTCTAGTTCGTTTTCAGCTTTGCTGTAGAGGCAGTCATATTTAACTTTCTGGCAGAGACCTTTCAAAAGTCAGTCAGTACATAACCTCCAAGCCATGTTTTATATTTCTGAAGGGTTAAGTTTTAATAGAACAGGAAAAAAGGGCAAATTTTAATGGAAAAGGAAAAACTAAAACCTCTGTATTAAAAATGACCATCTTTCCTTTTTTTTTTTTTTAAACAGGGTCTTGCTGTGTAGGTCAGACTAGCCTTACATTTACTATGTAGTATGGACTCACAGTGATCCTCCTGCTTCAGCCTCCCAAATGCTGGGGTTGTGGTTGTGCACTGAATAGGATCATTTTTTTTTGTGACTTAATATTTTTATTGTTTAAATTTAACAATGGTTATATTACATATTTTCATTATCAGATCAGTTTAGATTAATACATATAGGTATATAAGATTGATCAAACAATTAAACATTAACACATTCAATCAACATTACTTTTTTTTCTTTTCCCCTTTCTTTTTTTGAAAGTTGACATATTGCATATTGTCCTCACAATAGTTCTACAGAGTACAATGTGTGGGTATGACCCACCTTGCTATTGATGTTGCTAAGAAGAAAAAAAAAAAGGGAAAAAAAAGATGAAAGGAAAAGAAAATTCTGCTCTTTGGACTAAGAGGAAGCAGATGCATGCACAGTCAAATGTTCTGCAATTGCAGTGGGCCACCAGTGAAGCTTGTGATGTTGGAGGCTATTGATCTAAGCTTCTTAAAGCTCATCTCACCAATCTAGCTCTGTGAATAGGATCATTTTTACTTCTAAATTTGCATGGTATGACTTGGGGAAACTTAGCAGATGAGTAATTAACTCATGGATTTGTATGTATAATTAAAGTTTGATGGCTAGGCAAGATATTTGGAACAGCTTATTCTAAAATGAAAGATAATGGTTAATATCTATAGTTTCTTTATTAAGAATAGAGATAAGATGTAGGATAGTCAAGGGATATTATAGTTGTTTGCTTTGAAGGAAAATTAGATATTGGTTCCATGAAAGGGACTGATGCATAAGTGAATTAAAATTGTAAAACTTAGTAAAAATGAGGCCATCATTCATCTGAAAAACCTTGGCCCGTGGCAATGACGTCTTTGGTGAGCCCCTGCCCCGCTGGAGCCTGATGTTTCTCCCTAGAGGTAGCCACTCTGCTCACCTGCTGTTCCTAGCCTTTTCTGTGCAGCCTTGCCGCATGCTCGTGTATGTAAGCAACAGATTATTCAGTATGGACCGTGTTATAAGCAGTGTCGTTCTATGCATACACATCTTCTAGCATGAATTATATTTCTTTCTCAACAATTTTTCCCTGAGATTCATCTGTATTGAACCACATAGCTATAGTTTATGTGGCTTTTTTTCTGCTGACTGTCTATTGTTATGTGGGTGAGCTACAATTTATTGTTTCATTTACTGGGACTTTGTTCTTTTATCAACAACGCTGCTTGTACATCTTTGCGTGTTTCTCTAGGTACCTTATGCAGGTGTCCCTAGGCTCTTGAAGTTTTGAGTTATAGAGCATCCTCAGCTTTTGATTTCCAAGTAGGATGGCCCTAATTCAGGGCATTTATTTATTTATTTATTTATTTAGATAAGTCCCACTGTGCAGTTCAGGCTGGTCTTAAATTCATTTTGGAGCCCATACTATCCTCAAACTCATGGTGATTCTCGTGCAAGTGCTAGGATTATAGGTATAGGCCACTGCACCCAGCCAGGGTATGAAGATTATGCTGGTTCTATGGCTTGGAGAGGCATGTCATTGTGGTTTTGACTTGCAGTCTCTTGATTACTAAAAATTTTTGTATATTTGTTGACCATTCATATTTCCTTTCTGTGAAATTTCTATTTGTAACTGTTGCTAATTATTCTATTGAGGACTTTTTGTATCTTTTTCTTTCAGACTGCAGGTTTGTTGTGTGTTCTGGATGCTAATTCTTTGACAGTTATGTGTATAACAAATATTTTCTTATCTTTGGTGGCTTTAAAAAACTTTTGATGAGTACAGATTCTGAATTTTAAAGTGCCTGAAATAATTATTATTTTTTTTTTTTTTTTGGTTTGTACCATTTATATCTTGCCTTGAAATAGTTCATGAGCTAAAGATTATAAATACGTTCCCTTCTGTTGGCTTCTAAAACACAGATCAATTTAAAAAAAAAAAACTTTTATTTATTTATTTGCTATAGAGTCCCATTGCACAGCTTGGACTCATAGCGGTCCTCCTGTCTCAGCCTCCCCGGCACTAGCATTATAGGATTGTGCCGCCACTCCTGGTTTTTTTGGTGGCTGGCGTGGTGTGCCCGAGGCTCTGGGGCTGACATGGCATGTGGTTCCAGGGATCAAACCCAGATCCTTGTGCTTACAAGGCAGGCATTTAAGCTGCTGAGCTACCTTCCCAGCCTGACAAACCTATTTTGCCTTTATATTAAAATATCCATGTAAATAGAATTTGTTTTTGTTTATTATCTAAGTATCTAATTTTATGAGATAATTATCCACTTGTATTTATTATCTAATTTTGCCTTTGTTTTGCTGGATAGTTGGTTGATCTGGGACCTCCTGTGTCACCTCTGTGTCATAGTGAGTTTTCCTACCAGCATGACTCTCTCCCTGGATTTCATGTTTTGCTTTTAGCTTATGAATCTATCCATTACTACACCAAAGCACTGTCTTAATTAGTGGTTGTATATTTAGTTGGGCAAGTCTTTCTGATTAGTTTTCAGGGCAGTCTTGGCCATTCTTAGGTCTTTGTCCTTCCATTCACTTTAGAATCAGCATTCATGACAAATTCTTGAGCATGATTTTTATTACAGCTTTGGGATAAACCTAAATTGCCTGAAGCGTTGGCTTTTAAACGCATTGCTCAGTTCAGATTGCTACTAGTTTTGGAGTTTATAGCTTAGTTCATTAATGAGAGCAGCCTATAAGTTTCCTTTTTTCACTTTCCTTGTCTCATTTAACATTTAATTAGGACCCGGAGGGATGGCTCAGTGGTCTAAAGCGCTTGATTAGGAAAGCTTGGGTGGCTGCAAGAACCACGGTTCGATTCCCGGCACCACATTCTGCGCCAGCCTTGCCCTCAGGGCAGTCTGAGCCGGCCATAAAAATAAAATAATAAACAAACAAAAGCTTTGAAACAAGAAAAAAAAAAAATATATATATATATATATATATATATATATATATATATATATAACAAAAAAAAAACCCATTTAATTATATTAGCCAGTATAATGTGTTGGTTCTTTTATTCCTTTTTTCTTATCATTTTAAAGAGTTCATAGAGTGAAGAAAATGTTTTAAAATTGTTTGTGGTGCTATTTGTCCAACTCTGAATATATTAAAATCCAATGAGTTATGTACTTTAAATGGGTAAATTATATCGTATGTGATGTTGGGAAATTTGTTGCCAAGGAAAAGCATTTCCTGCTGAAATCACCAATAAATAGCTCCCAATGGCTTTAAGTGTGTGTCAGTTCTTATTCTTTTCATCACTTACCTCTGTTTCTCCCTGTGCTTCTCTTGGGTGTGTTGACTAACAAAGTTTAACTTGTTTATCAGAAAGAGTTGTTTTAACAAAGATGCATGGAGAAGATTCACGTGGACATCACTTTCCACCTTCTACCCACTCAGGTAGCAGCCCAGGTGACCAGGCCTTGATCACAAGGCAGCTCTTACTCACGAGCATGCGCACCTTGGGCTGGCCTAGGCTGCCTCACTTTCAGCACCCAGAAGCAATACAAAGACTGTGACTGTAGGAGCAAACACCCCATAGCGCCCACCCTAGGCAGTGCTAGAGGTGAGAAATCACCTTCTGATGCAGCTCCACAGGAAAACAGTATCAAATCTATACAAAGACTGGGCTCTATGAAGTGGCTTCTCTATGGGGAATTCTGCTTTATTCTCTGTGCCAGAAACCTTGACCCTACCCTGTCTGTGAAGCAGGAGCCTGCTTTGTAGACGGGAGCTGATCAAGACCATGGCCGTTATTGAGCTGGGATCCAAACATCTGAAGCTTATCACCAAGCACAATAGTGAAGGCTTCTTGCCACCTTTCTAATTATATTTTCCCTGCTTTTTAGATAAAGGGACAAAGAAATATGGGACTTACTTTTCAGGTTGTTCAGGCTGCTCTGAAGTGTTCTCTGTGAGGTGGAGGGATGTAGTTTTGTTCAGTGGTGGTGCCGTGAGCAGTGTGTGTTCCACAACCCTCCTCCTACATACAATAGCATGTGCGTGTCACAGATGCCTCAGGAGCAGAAAGAAATCACTTGTCCTCTCTAATGAAAAGTAGTAGTTTATAATTTGTACTAATCACAAGCCTTTCATCCAGTAAAACCAGCAACTCTGTACATGTCACCCCCTCCCCAGCCTCTACAGCAAGTATCTAATGGGAGCGTTGTGCACAACTTGTTTGCAAAAGGGCCAAGCCAGAGATCAGCTGTACCCAATGATCCAAAGCTTGGAATTTATGTTTTAAAATTCACTTTGAATTTATTTTCATTGCTGTTTTGGTAGTCAGGGAATATTATTTATGATGACCTTCATAGTGGTAAAAAACAACAAAGCTCACTTATCTTAGTGTTTTCTTGCATTCATTAGCAAATCCACTGACGCTTACATTTGCTGACATCATTATCACTTGGGGTGACAGGCAGCCATACTCTGTCCCTTCACTACTCAACCTACTAGTCTGTGCAACCTCAGGTGATAGAAGCATCCAGGGTGGTACTGGGTGCCTTCTAATCTGTCCTATGCCCTGAGGATGATGAGGATGACCATGAACCAGTGTCTGTCTCCAGACCCTGTGCCATCCAAATGTTCTACGCAGGGCTGCCAAATTAATATAGAAATAATGCAGCTCTTATCACCTCACTTTCTGGCATTGATCCTGGAGTTCAGGATGAATTCTCCAACAAAAATGTGGAAAGGCAGATTGCTTTCATATTTCTTGTTAGTCTCTCTCATCTGCTGAGGATAAGACTTAAGATTTAATTTGACTAGCCTCATTCCGTTTCCCTCTCACAAAATAAAAATAAAGAAAAAGGAAAAAAGAAGTGGTTTTTAGTTCCATTCTTCTTAAAAAAAAAAAAAAATACTTAAATGATGCCACGCTGGACCCAGCCCCTGGTGCTCTGAGCCAGCAACTGATTCTGGGCCTGATGGTGCACGCCTGTAATCTCAGCACTAGAGAGTTGCCGAGGGTGAGACCTGTGTTGCAGGGTGAGACCCTGTACCAAATACATAAAAATAAATAAATAAATATTTAAATGACACGTGATCATATTTAGTAAATGAATTTAGACATCTAAATAGATCACAGTCCTTCCTCAGGTGATCCTTCTGTATCATTCTACTAATGAGATTTCAAGGATTCCCTGTCTTCTAAGTGTGTGGATCACAGACACTTTCAGGAAAACCTCCTCTTTACAACTTATCCAAAGAAGCTCAGCTGAGAGCAGACCATGCCACTCTGGTTTTATTAGCCCAGACCTTAAATATCTGAAAGTTTCTGGCTGTTCATAGTGAAGTGCCATTATGAATAGCCAATCAATCACTCTTAGTATATAGTAATAATAGCACATAGCTTGAATTACTAATAATGATACATAGATTTGATTGCTACCAGCAAGTTCCAAAGTGCTTTCCTTTACATGCCTGTCTTCAGTGTTCACAGCCATGCTCTAAGATTGATGGGACCTGTAGTAGAACCCCAACCATACCAAGGTGGCTTGGTATGGTAACAGAAATGAAGTGGCTTCTTTGGCAGCATGTGCCCTCAAGATGAGGCTCTCTGGCTCCAAAGTCAGTGCCCTGGTAACTACCTTGCTGTGCCCCAGCTTCTTAAGAGCCATTGGGGGAGTGAAGGACTCCAAAAGGCACAGCCTGTACAAGCAAGCAGAAGGAAGCAGATCTGACTGCATAAGGGCAGACATTTGCAGCTGGGAGGCTATTGCAGGGAGGGCTGCTGTGGGAGCCAGTGTGGTCATCTGGATGTTACGAAACAGGAAAGTACAGTACAGCGCTGGGCAGGGTGGCCTTTCAGGAGCCTTCTAATTCTGAGACTTCATTTTTAAAAAATCTTCTGTCAGTTTCTTTTCATTAGACATAGCCACATGTTTCAAATGCCTAAATCTATGGTTTGCTATCCTAACCTTGCTCTAGAAGCACCAGGAGAGGCTTGTGTTATGCACATACCCAGGCCTGACCTGGGTTGTCTGGATCTGAATTCTTGTGGGCAGCCGAGTGGTAGGTGGGAGGGTGTGAACCGTTCAGACGCATGGACTGAGAACCTCTGCTCTGGTGTAGCATACTAGTGACAAGGCACCTGCAGGTCTCATTTCAAGCTTGATGTAATTTAGTGCTTGTGGAGCCATACTCTCTCAGTGTGCAGGACTTTTGTTAGTACTGATTTGGCCACTCATTAAAACTGTATTTGTTTTATGGCCACAGCATACTGAGATCCATACCTGGCAGATTTGTTTTGCTAATCTCTTATCATGCTTGCTTCTTCATGATGGGGTAGGAGTTTACAGTGATCTGGAAAATACACAGAATCATTCCCTATTCCCTATTCATTCACCTTTCATATACCTTGTGATCTCAAAAAACCAGCTCCCTGCAGTGAAAGCCTCTTTCATCAGCAGACTGCATTCAAAAACTAGTGAGCTACCCTTGTATATACTAGTTATCAACTTTTACCTACTAGTTAGCTTTCATGGCAGTAGGAAGCTTGGCATGGCACTAGGCGTTAATGTCCTAGGTGATTGCTTTCCTGAAGAATTTTCTTGATCAAGTATTCAACCGTGTTTATTATAGCATTCCACTGAGAGGTTATTCTTTGAAAAAGATGTCCATAAAAATATATGCAATGGATTATAAATTTCCCAGCATGTCTCCTCATGATGGGCCCCCCAAAAAGAAATCCAACACAATAACACAATTGCTCTGGCAGTATTTCTTCTCCTTTTCAATCAATAGGATGCTTTTTAAAGCTTACATTTCTCGTTGGACACTTTAAGTGACTGGTGAGACAAAAGAAAAAAAGAAGCCAAGATAAAATGACAGTATAGACACTGCTCAAATCCTATAATGAACCCCACAGGGCATCCAATTTTGTTGTATTAGGATTTTTTTTATAATGAGTACATTGTTGGAAATCACATTTTCTATCTGCAGGAGCTGGAGATGAAACTGAGCTGACATCTTACCTCTTTGTAGTTAATTAGCAAGAGAAAAGTAGTGTTTTGAATCTTAGATGGGAAAGGGGAGTATTCACCCATCTTCCCTCCTCTTTTCCCTGCAAACACCTGGATCTTTCTGTGTGCTCTCTGATTTGGTTCTACAGTTTGGACTAGTCTGGTTGGCAGTGAAAAGATGAGGGGCGCTGAAGAACGGTTATTATTTAATGAAAAAAGAAAAAAATCTACCATAGCTCATTTCTCCCCTCCATCTGGCCTGTAGGGTAAATAAAATAGACCGAGTGTTTTTATTTTGAAGAGCTGTTTCTTACCTGGATGCAGACTATAGGCAATACCTGTAGGAGAGGATTTCATTTTTGTCACTGTGTTAACTTTTGTCACACTAGGTCCTCAACACCAGGTACAGTATGGAACTTAGTGGGCATTCAGTAGATGTTTATTAGTCAATGAATAAATAAGATGTCAAGGTGTGGTCATGTCTAATATCTTTCTCTGGGTGGTGCTGTACCCACTTTTGTAGAGTGTGGAGTTTGAGGCAGAGCAGTATAGACACTCCCTAAATCCTATGATAAGCCCTACAGGGCATCCAGTTTTGATGTGTTGGCTGGGCCAGTTGTTAGGCAAGGAAGAGGTACTGGGATCTTCATGAATGCCTGCTAAAGAAGGCCAAGGAAACTCAGTGTGGTGAGTCTGCTGATCTGCATGTATTGATCAGCATTCCCTTGTGTGCCTGATCCTCAGAGGCTGCAAAGAGTGGGCTGTCATAGTTCATTTTCCCCAAAAGCTTAGTGTACATAGGGGACTTGCAGTTTCTTAAAAACTGTACACCCAAGGCTTGTCCTGCAGTAGCTGATCCCAAAGGGAAGGATCTAGAGGAGGCTTCTCCAACAGATTTGGAAGGAAGCATCACCATTGTGTGAGTCACCTGTGTACCAGCTGCTTAACACATCACCTCTCCCCTCCACAGTCACTTGTGAGGAATCTTAGGGAACCATTGAGGAGCCTGCTCTGAGCAAGGCCAGTCCCATTAGATCATGCAGACGGTGCCCCTTCCCCGTGCATATCACATCTTAAGGTCCCATACTCGGAGAACCTCCGGGAAGAGGCAGGCCCTGAAGGTACCCAGGGAGCAGGGGCAGCCCTTCCTATAGGTAGCTGGAGAAAAGCACTATGACCTGGGGATGATAGGACCTGTGGTGAGGTGCAGACTGAGGCTGGGTCAGGAAGGGTATGGAGAATCAAGGCTAGGATCATGCCAGTGCTAGAGGTCTGGGTGCAGGGCCAGGGCTCTCGGGGTCCTAGGCAGAGACCGTGTGTAGAAAGACAGCAGGGACTGGGGCTGTTTCGACTCTGCTGAATTTTGGGTCATCTCAGTCGCTCGTGAGTGCTTAACGACGGTTTTCTTAGCAGTGAGGTGGGCATCCTAATGGTGATCTTGACAGCCTCCCACAGTGGCTCTGACACTACACTGTGTAGTGGATCCGGGAGCGCTCTATAAGGTCTGAGGCACTGCACCCACAGCTGCAGTCTGCAGCTCTTCTCTACTGATGGTAGCACGCAGCATGGCGGTAGCTGCTGAGAAGCTCTCACAGGAAAGGGCACAAGGAACATTCCTGCAGCAGGAGGCTGAACCATTATCCCTTTCCTCTCCCCTGGGATTCTGGCCTCTGTCGTGGCATTGGCCTTTGCCATGGCATCTGCTCCATTGGGGTTGCCCTCCCCGTTGCCCTCATCCCTGGCTTCTCCATCGACCAGAGGCCCATGTCCCCTGCATGTCTCTGATGTTCACAGGCACTCATATTCTGCTTTTCAGCCTCTTAGCTGTGCTCTCCTCAAAGTTCCTCAGCCATCCCAGAAGGGCACAAATCCTCACTTACTGTTTGTTTACGTTGCACATATTTCTTTAGTTCTGTGCCTCAGCTTCCTCTTTCAAAAATGGGAGTGATATTACAGGTCTCAGGGTGTTTGTGAGGATCAACTTGGCTAGTGCCTGTCAAAGTTTTGAACAAAGCATCATGATCACCAAGCTGGGGCCGGAGAGATAGCTCAGTAGAATTAAGTGCTTGCCTGGCAAATGCAAGGTCCTGAGTTCAATCCCTGGTACTACCAAAAAAAATCACCAAGGCACGGGATAGTGATCTGCATTATTATTGCTAGTAGAGAGTGATCTACTGAGAGTGAAGAAGAGACTTACCTGTCCCAGTTCTCCCACATTCTCCCCATTCCTATCCCAGATGGATAAAAGGTAATGTCCTTTCTTCTGTCCTCTGTCCTTCCCTTCCTCCTACTTTCACTTCCCTTTCTTTTCAGTTTGCTCCCTCCCTTTCCCCTCTCTCCTTCCTTCTCTATCTGCTTTTCTGTTTCCCACTCTCCCTCTCTCATGCCCTTCCTCCATCCCTTTCCTCCAGGCTTCCTTTCTGCTTCCCTTCCATAGGGCCTTGGGCCTCCTGGGCCTCCTGCCTGTGCAGATAGCAAAGGCTGAGGTGCAGAAAGAGAGAACTGAGGGCTAGCTTCATACAGTCCACGATCTCTCTCTAGGCCCGGTAATTTTTCCAAGTGTTGCTACTATTAAGAATTTCTGAGGGGAAAAAAAAAAAAAAGGATTACTGAGAAATCTTACAAGAATATAGATTCCCAGACTCAAAAAAACATGCAATTACAATAAGGGTCATAATCGTAACAATGCTAATGATGCTATCATTAATAAAGCTAGAGTTGGATAAGTTCTTATATGTCTGATGTGTTAAGACTCTTCTAAACATACACCCAGATTAATGAACCAACCACCATAAACGTTCCTTAGGTAAATACTGCCGATCCCCTGCTGCTGACAACAAAGCCCAAGGCCAGAGAGGAGACAGCTTTGAAAAGACCACACAGCTGCTATGGCCAGAATCCTTGTAAGGACACTCAGGCTGCCAGGCTGAGCTCCTAAGTTCTTCCTCCAACGGGGTGGCACTTGGCATTCTGTACCTGAACACCAGTTATCTAGCCTTGGGCACTTTGTCTCAGAAGGCATGGCTGCCCACAATCGGCCTCTTTGTGTCCTTCGCGTTTCCTGAGCCTGCAGGATCGGGCAGCAGAGCAAGATAGATGCTCAGAGGGAACACTCATCCTTTCCCCTTTCCTTGCAAGCTATTTTGGTGCGGCGGTGCCAGGGCACCTATAAGGCTGCTGTGAATTGTTAACGAGCGTGTTTGCGCACAGCTTCTCTCATGCTGTTTGCGCGGTGGAATGTGAAGACACAGCTCGACATATTTTTAAGATGTGGCCTTTTATCTCTGGAAGCACAAGACAGTGTTTGCAGATTGGCCTCTGGAATGAAATTAGCCTGTCACGTTGCCTAGTTTCTGTGAAACGTGGGCATTTCCATAAGTGGTTCTGAGTCCCTTAATCCTTTTGATCATTTGCACTGTGTATTTTTACACAGGTTCTTTTACTTTGGAGAAATAAAGTAAAGAAATTTAAAGGTGAGTTTGGCAAGGGCATCTCTGCACTGTTTGTCAATGCAAATAGATCTTGAATTTGAATGATAGTAGTTTCTCTTAGACACCCAGGAGCCTTTAATAATGCCTCTGGCAATATTTTCTGGAAGTGTTTGCTGGGGAGTGGAAATCTTTCTTGATTCCATATTGGTAGAACTAAAGAAGATCCTACTCCTTAAAAATATTTCTGACAGCTTGGATATCAGTTATCTCCCAGTTGTGATTTCTCATCTGGGCCACTGTCCCTGTGACATTTGCTTTCTCTTGGTGACTCTAGTCTTTTCCACTTGCGCCTTAACATGGGATCACAGAATGGGTCCAAGCTTTAGCTCCAGTTGAAACCTGGTGGCGTTGTGGGTGGATCCTGCTGCTTACCATCTGGGCAATGTTGTTTGAGAAATCTTATGGGGAGGCTTTGATTTCCTCACCTGAAAAATGGGAAGAAAAATAATCTTGTAAAATGGGAGGAAATTTTTTTTCTTGTAGAAATTGTTGTAAGTAACATTTGTACTCCTGGGGTCCAGGGAGATAGCTCAGCGGCATAAGTGCCTCCCTTGTAAGTGCAAGGTCCTGAGTTCAATGCCTGGTACAAATAATAATAATAATAATAATAATAATAATAATAATAATAATAATAATAGTATTCCTGTGTTCATAGCATGTTATTCACAGTAGATAAGAGGTGGGGTGTTCACAGGTGGATGCATGGGCGAACAGTGCAGTACACACATGTGTACAAACAGAGACACACACACAGACACCTTAGGTCTTAGAAAGGAAGGAAGTTGATGTACGCTCCAACACAGATGAACAGCAGGATGCTATGCCACGTTAAGGGAGCCACAAAGACACAAATACTGTATTATTGCAATCATATGAGACCCAGGGTAGAGAGGTTCATTTGGACAGAAAGCAGAATGGGGTTGCCAGAGGCCAGGAGTAGAGGAGGTAGGGAGACAGTAGTCAGTAAGTGTAGACTTTCAATTTTGTAAGGTGAAGAATTCTGCAAATGGATGATACTGACAGCTACGCAAAAGCTAATATACTTAACACCACTGAACTGAACACTTAAAAATTGTTAAGATTTTATGTGATAAGTTTTGTGTTATGTGTGATTTTTATCATAAGAGACAAAAATTGGGAAAATTGCTGTGAACATTAAATAGCATCAGGTAGATGACAGGCCTGCTGTCTCACTGGGGTTTAATCAATAGCAGCCACTTTTGCTATGGTGAGGGTACAGTTTCTTAATAGTTATGTGATATTTCATCACGTGACTCACTTTTTCCTTGTCTGTTAGACTTTGGATTTCTTATGTTTTTTTGGTGTACTTATGTAACTTTCAGGGCCATAGTTCCGGAACAGATTCTGGATCACTCCTTCTAGGTGAATGGGCATCTTTCAGGCTCTAATCACAAGTGCCAAGGGCTCTCTAAGGTGGCGTTCTAATTTCCCCTGCCACAGACCAAGTGAGGGCACCAGTTTCACTCTGTCCTCAATAACATCATGTCCTTCTAAGCAGCTTTGTGAAATGTAATAAACAAGAGATGATATGTCAATATTTTAATATGAATATATTTGGCTTTTTGTTGAGCATTTTACGTATCTTATTGATTTACATTTATTTTTTCCACCTAGGTGAATATTCTGCTTACATCTTTTGCTTGTATTTTGCAAGTGATTTTAGTGCTTTTCATACTAAATATATATGACATATTAGCACATATTGTGAATGTTTTTAATATTCAAGAAGTCTTAATGCTTATGGAATTGAATAAACTCATTTTGAGGTTTTAAAAATTTTTTTCTTTATTCATTTGGTACAAGGACTTGCTATGCAGCTCAGACTAATAGCGATCCCCCTTTATTAGCCTCCCCAGTGCTGAGATTACAGGTGTGCACCACCACGCCTGGTTTTGGTAGCCAGCGTAGCATGCCTGCGGCTCTGCGGCTGGCATGGCATGGCATGCAGTTCTGGGATTGAACTTGGGTCCTTGCACTTGCCAGACAGGTGCTTAGACTACTGAGCTATCTCCCCAGCCTGAATCGCTCATTTAAATATCTCAGATGACCAAATAAGATTTTAAGGCTTATGTAGCACGATTATTATCTTTTCTGTACCTTCTTGAGACCCTAATCATTCTCTTCATATCTGTTAGCATGTAATCTGCTTAAATGCTAACTTAAGTGTCTATCATGTTTGAATTGAAATCATATCCACTGACCAGTTAATAAAAATTAATATAATAGCTGACTCATAATTCAATATAAAAGGGATATAACAAAAATCAGGGGAACGAAGAGAGCAAATTTACTAATGAACATGAAATTTACTTACTAGCAATTAAATTCATTTGAATTGAGACAATAGAACGCCATCTTCCAGATATAAATTGCTAAAGATTGAAGACTGTGCGAGTAGGTTGGACTGGCCCCCCCCACACTGCCAGTGGGGAAAGAAAAGGAGTCAACCTTACTGAAGCAGTCTGACACTAGGCATCAGGAAATTTAAAAATGTTTATAAATGTTGATTTAGAAATTCTACTTATACAACAATGGCTTGAGGCAGCGTCAGAAGTGTAGAAAAATATTTACATTCAGGGTTAAAAATAGGATTCAGTCTAAATGTCCAATGACAGGGAAATGACTGAATAAGTAATCAGACAACCATCTGATGGAGTGTTATGCAGTCATTATCAATGGTGTTTTCTAAAAATTTCAGTGACATGGGGAAGTACTCACAAAATACTGGTAAAGAAAGCTCACAGCGTTATGATTGAACAAATTGTGCATGCGTATGTGTGTGTGAGGGCATTGTGAGTGTGTGAGCATATATTTCTAATATTCATCCATACAGTGATGCATAAAAATATTTATAGTCTTATGTGGCAGGAATATGGGTGATTTTTATTTTCACTTTTTATGCTTCCCTCATGTTTTATAAGCTTTATATTACTCATAAATATTGCTTCTATAATCTGAAAGCAATTTGTATATTAAAAACATTAAGGGTAATGAATGAACAGATTTCTTTCCTTTTCTGGACTGGTATTCCCGCTCTTCCTGCCTTGCTCCCTGTATCAGTCAGCATTCCTTTTGCAGGAATACAGTACCTGATCCCTACAGCTCACAGGAGGACAAGTTAAATTGGCCCACAGTTCAGCCTGTGAGTGCCTGGCTCCAAGGCAAAAATAATGTGGACAAAAGATGTACAGGAGCAGGACCAAACAAAGCTGCTTAGTTTGTAGCAACAAAACAGAGCTAGGGGACAGTGCCAGAGAGGAAGGAGCCAGGACAAGACTTAGACCCTAGGCTGTGCGTTGGTGACCCACCCAGACACACACCGAAGTGTTCCCAATCTTCTGGGCTGTTCCCAAAGCCAGGCTCTCCATCCTAACTACCACACTCTGTCCCTGATATTGAGTAGGATCTTGGACAAAAAGTCAGAAGGTGTGCTCTTCAAATTATGACCCCCAAAATTCACTAGCTATGTGACCTCAGGTAAATCTAACATTTGCATCTTAGCTTTCTGGTTTGTAAAAAGGGGATTTCTACCTTCCATGTATATAGCACTGGACAGTTTTGAGGGCAAAAGTGGAAAAACAGTGTGGGGAAGACACTTCATAAGCTAAAGAGCAAAGTACGCCCAGACTGTATTCCTTCTTGATCATTTGCTGGATGGACCACCAGAACCCACCAAGAGCTGGTACATGCATGGCTATAATTCATTGCAGGGAAATAATATAGCTCACAATCTGCTAGAAAGGCAGAGGGGGGTTCCAAATATTTCTCTTTCCCGTTGGATCCAGGACATGGGAACCTCCTGGCATTCCTGTGTGACAGTACCGGTGAGGAATGCTCACCAGAGAACCTAGCCTAAGCCCTGGTGTCCAGCATTTCTGTTGTAGTTCCAGTGGTCTCCAGCAGACTAACAACACATCATCTAGCTCCCTACTGTAGTTCTCACACACCTTTCATCATGGCCAATCCACATGTGAAGATTGTCTGGCATAACTGCCCTGTCCTAAAAGCCAGTGTGGCCAGCCCCATTTCTACTAGATTTGATTTCCTAGTATCTGTCTATTAGATATCATTTCCAAGGACAAAGGCCTTGGAAATTTCTATTGGATATAACCTCTCAGGGGCCTCTCTTTGGGTGAGGCAAATTCTGCACTAAACATAAGGTAATTTTAAAAAAGAATAAAAATAAGTTTAAATGTAGAGGTGATGTTAGGATAGAGGAATCTATTATTTCCTAAGTTCCAAGACTATAATAGAAAAGGGCATGAACTCTAGATTTGCAAGTGGTACCGCAAATTCCTATTTCCTTGAACTGTGGAATCTCCAGGACACCCTCCAAGAATCAGCCTGTTTACACGTGTTCTGCAGAGACTTTTGCTGCAGTTGTTATTTACCACAGAGAGAAATTAGGCTGAGAAAACACTTACCACCCCGCTGGGTATTTGAATCTAACCCTTGCCTCAGTGTTAATAGCACAGCAAGTATGTCTCTCCACTAACTAATTTATCTAATGTGAACGAGTCCAAGCTGCTTTTATGGGCTTCTTGATTGGGCCCCACCTCGCTCTGCAGTGTAGCTATGCTTACTCCATAGAGGATGGAGTGATGAGGAAAATGGGGCTTGTTCCACTTTGCAGAGTTGCCATTCTTGAGCTCTCTGTTGTGTTAGGTCTGTAAGATTTCATAAGAGTGAGATTAGAAGAACAAAAGTCCAAGTTTGCTTCCCTTACTTAAAAATATACAAATGGACGGTGAAGAAATCATCCCAGGAATCTTGCTAGAGAATAACTGCTTTTGCAAAAAGAACCAACCACAGAGATGAAAGATAAGAGCCTTAGCTGAAGTCCAGTCACGCTTCTGCCTCCGTTAGAGGGGACAATTTCACTTTCATATGTTGGTTTTCTGAGAATGAATAGCTTGTAATAAACTGATATTGCCAGTAAATTTTAGTTGTTCTTTTTGTTTCTTTCAAGGAAAAACTGGCCATGCAGAAGTCATCAGGGTTGTGTACCAGCCAGAGCACATCAGCTTTGAGGAACTGCTCAAGGTCTTCTGGGAGAATCACGACCCGACCCAAGGTAGAGTGATGAGTGAGCCAGTATTTAATTATCTTACTAATTACAGCTGGGATAATTAGTGTTTGAGCTGCATGGAAGAGATGAACCTTGAAATCACACAGGAGCTCAAGAATATGATTGCAGACATTTATTGACAGAGAAGAGGAGGGGTTGAGGAGAAAAAGGGGTGAGAGAATAAAGGCACAGCCACATTCAGTGCCCCTCCCCCCTTACAGCTGTCAGGGGTGGGAAAATTCCCACAGAGAAAGCCGCCAGACAATGGAGATCCGTTCACCTTTGATTATTGCATTATTCTTCCTTAATGCAGTCTTTTGTCTACAAAATTAAAGTGTCTTTCTAGCAGCTCCAAAGTTTTCCTGATTTATGGTTCCTTTATTTCCCCAAGTTTAGCCTTTCTCATCCTTTGACGTTATCAGGTTTTTAAAAAAAAGTCTGTGAGTGATTTAAAAAAGAAAATGTAAAGATAAAAAACAATCTCCTGTAGGTCCACAGTGCTTGGGTTATTTAAATATTTCATTTGTCTTCTTGGAATTTGTTATGTAGAAATACCCATATATTTGGACTGTGCACAAAAGTGGAAAGAAATTTTATTTGAATGTACACATAAGCAAATAATCTCATGTCATCAGATATTGTTGGGATAGCCAGTAATGAAACAATTTCCAGATTTAGTCCTAACATCTTATAAGGGAATGACCTGATGTTCCGAGCCTTGTGACCTGGGAAGTCCTGTGTAGAGGTATGACTATGCACTGATCCTCTTCCTTTAGCAGCCTACCTAACAACTCCTCCTTGGCTACCATGTTTTTATGTCGTGTATGCCATGCTGACTGTTTCTTGAGAAGCAGACATGGTTTCTTTCCAAATGTGTATTGGGCTTGTGGTGAAATCTTAATGTGACCCCTTGGCATAGGTTAGGGGGAATTGTGAGTTTCTGAGAACTATCAGGTGTCAGAGCCGTGTGCCAGAGGATAGAAATCAGGACAAAGGCAAGCACAGCAGAATGACAGCATAGGCAGGGTCAAGCCCTGGAATGCAAATAAATCCACTAGGGTGGCCTGTGCCCAGAGGTCTGGTCTAGGAAAAAGGCTAGGGCAGCATTACCATGTGAGTTCCTAAGTGGGAGAGCAGGTGGAGGACTTGAAACCAGAACACTATAACGAGAAGGTACAAGTGCCACCCCAGCTGGAACCAGTGGACACAACACATGAGCAAGCAGGCCTGAGGACTTGGACAAGGGGCACTGACTGGTATGGTCATCTAGTGGTGGTGGCATCAGGAGCTCATGTTGGTGAGTCTTCCATCAGATAAGACAGATGTTCTGTCATTTGGCTGGCAAAGCCCAAGGTCAGGGCAGGATGCTGAAGTTCCACAATTATCATGGGAGATGCACATCAGGAGCCCAGCTGAGTCTGTAGCTGTGGAAGCCCCAGTGTCTGTCTACAACCTGGACAACTTGGTAGAATCTCTCTGTCTCCACAGAATTTTGCATAGGGTATCATCTACCATCAACTTTTGTCTTTACTTCTCTTAACCTCTTACTCATCCGATCATGTTTTTGTCGGCACACATCAGTTCATAGGTTGCTGGGCCCTAAACCTTGCTGGGAAAGGGTGGAAATGTAAGCAGAATCTCAGAGATACTCCTGTTTTCCCCCACCTCACATTCCACATTTGCTATGTGCGCCAAACTTCAGCTGTGTCCCAGTTCCTACCCAGCTACCTTTGGAAGTCCTTGGTTTACTGTCCGGTTAGTTTCTGAGGGCCACAGCAACAAACTGCCTCAGTCTGAACAACTTCAACAATAGACCTGCATTTCCTCACTGTCCTGGAGGCTAGAAGTGAAGGGCAAGGTGGCACCAGCCACCTTATTGCTCCTGAGGCCTCTCTGCTTGGCTTTACCAATGGCCAGCTTCTAAGTCCTCATGGGGTCCTTCCTCTGTGTAAGTGGTCTCTTACTCTGCTAAGGACAACAGGCAGACCATGCCACCCTAATGGCTTTGTTTTACCTTAATTACCTTCTTGAAAACATCAATCTGCCGATCAGTCACATTCCATGGTACTTGGGCTAGGACCTCAGTGTGTGAATTTGGGGATCACAGCTGAGCCCCTGACACTGTCCAATAGTGTGACAGCTTTATCTGGTTTTCTTCTAATAGGATGAGGCTTGTTCATAGACTCAGCAGCCAGGAAGTCATCTAGATCACATCACATAGGCTGAGCATTAAACTTAGCACTTCTATGTTGGCATCAGAATTATTTTCTGGGTATCTCAGGGTAACAATCGTGGTAATAATCTTTTACTGTCTTACACATTTCTCTGTGAACTTTCTTGCCAATTGCAGGATATTGTCCTACTTTCCCCAGTTTGACCCAGGGAGTGGGCATGTGACCCATGCAGGACCAATAAGAGACCTTCTTGGGGCTGTTGCATGAGAAGAAAAAATGTTCTCCCTTTGCTGAGAGATGCCAGAGTGGAGGTGTTCTGTGTGTGGGAACATCCTTTCTACAGAGAAGCAAGGCAAATTAGCAGAGGCCAGGAGAAGAGAGACAGGAGGAAGAATGTTCCTGGGGCTCCAAGACCCCTGGGACCTCTCTTCTGGCAGCCCTACCTTTAACTCCGGGTTCTTCTTCAGTTTTCTGGGCTGGGTGCTACCATGGACCCCCTCACTGTTTTCCTTACTTAGGCTGTTTAATTTGTGTTGCTTGAACAATGACAAAATCTGAATTCGTCAAATTTAATCAGTATAGGGCTTGCCAGATAGCTTAGCAGATTAAAGCACCTGCTTAGGCCATGTTGGCTGCACCCCCAGGGTGTGCTAAGATGGCACTTGAGACTGGGCATGGTGGCATGTGCCTGTAATCTCAGTGCTTGGGAGGCCGAAAACAGAATCACTATATGTCCAATATGTGTAGTGAGACCTTGTACTAAATACATTTTTAAAAAAATTTAATACTGTGCTTGGTATATTAGTGACTATTAACAGGATTCATTTGGGTGTATAAATCAGAGGTCTGAACCATTTGGATAATAGTCTTATCATTGATTCACATGTGGAGAGGGAGATATTAAAAAGTATTTTTCTAAAACCTGTTGGTGGTTGATTAGAGTTTCCTTCATAATTCAGAATTAAGAACTGGGATTTAGGATTTTGGATATAGTGCCTGAAAACCTCTTATGTACAAGACCTATTCTTGATATCTCTGAACTGCCATGAAAGACAGTCTTGGAGGTAGACATTTTGGAGTTGGAAAGAGGATGTAAGGGTGGAGGGAAACGGGAGGGCAAGGAAAAATAAAATAATTGAGATGAGATATGTACCTATGCTCCCCAAAATGGATGCAGTTATTTATTATGCATGCCAAATTACCCTAGAAAAAATATCTTCGTTAAGGACATTTATCATTTATCTTGTCTACTAGGCACTGTGCTAGTTGTGCTGAATCACTAAGTGTTCTGGAATATGCGGGAGTATATTGGATAATGCACAAGGAAAATATATTCACACACACACTCTCTCAGTGTAATGAGATCAGATGAGCATGCAGACAGATCTAAGGAAGAGCAAAGATAAAGATATTCACAGGATACCTTCAGAAATGTGCTAGCACTAGAATGCTAAAGCAAAAACATAAGTTCAGAACATCTCTGGAATCAATGGACTTAACATTCTCAGGGAACCCTGAAGGTGAAAAAATGTATAGTCACATGTCACTTTTGCAAGGTCAAAATTTGAAGCCCACCCTCTGAAGGATGGGTAGGTAGCAAGAGAGACCTGGCTATGAATGAGCCTTGCTAACTCTTGTTACATGAGCCAGTGAAGAGTGGTCTTAGTGTCACCAGCAGAGCAATGAGGTGGTGAAGCTATGTACAGCTGACTGTACTTATTCAAAAATCAGCATTTCAGGGCACTGGGGAGGTAACTCAGTAGAATAAGCACTTGCCTGGCAAGCACAAGGGCCTGAGTTCAACGCCTGGTTCTGAAAAAAAAAAAAAAAAAAGTGGGAGCGGGGTGGTGTTTCAAAGTGAGCAGCTTAAAGAAAAGCAGAGAGAGCAGCTTATTGTATCTGGGCAACTCTGACCTATGAAGCAACAGCCCTGTCTAGTTTCTTTCTATAAATGAGGGCAAGCAATTCCTAAAACCACTTGAATACTCTTGCTTATGTCAGAATTGCTTATCAGCAAATAGATAAAACTTGAATAAAAGTTGAGAAGGTCTTGACCTTTGATGTGAAGATTTTCCCAGGAAACATGTGATTCCCTACAGAGATGTGACTCAAGAGAACATATTTTAATTAGCATGTTGAAAGATGTTAGCACTTTATTGATAAAGTCATTAAGCATTTTAAGGACCCACTTACATTTTTCAATTGTAATTTATTGCATTTTACAGAAGAAGCAATATCTTACAAGGATATTTGCAAATGCGGGAATTCTTGCTAATGTCAAGGGTCTGACTGCAGCAGAAACAGCAGGAGATTAAGCTTAAAGTCACCTTTCAATTAGTCACCACTAAGATCAGATCTTCGTGGTGCAGACTAAACAGACAGTCCTGTGTGGTTTCATTTCAGAGGAACTGAAGTAAATCTCGTGGAATCTACCTTATGGGGTAGGACAAAGTGCCAGACATAACTCCCTAGTGAGAGAGAAATGGGGAATGTAGTCACCTTAAAATGTAGGAGGAGCCAGAGACCTGTCACTCCATAGATACCTTGAGTCTGGAAAGAATGCCTCTCTTGGATCAGCTTCAGGCGAAGGAGCTTACCCACCAGCATCACTATATGTTTGGTCAGTAATGCAACAGAAGTTCACGTTAGTTTAACAGCTACCCCAAAGCCTCTACTTTTGCTATATTATTTAAATGTCACTGTTTATAAGCTCATAGTCCTGTTACACTTTTTCATCTCACTCATGGAACAGATAGAGTTCCTTGCCCTTCCAATAATTGACTTGAGTATGCCCTTCCTGACTGCATGGCCCCCAGACTATCCTAGGCTCCAGGCAATGTGGCAGAGCCTGAGGTTTAGGAGACTTGGGTTCTCATCTAACGAAAAAGGATACTACTGTCATAACTATATCCCTATTTTATGGGCTTTCATAAGACTTAAGTAAAATACAACAAGCTAGATTGACCAGATTTTTTTTTCTATATCTATGTTGCCCTTGATTTCTTTCTGTAGCAGAATTCTTTACCCAGCATCCACTAAAGTGTGATTTTTCTATTCACCAAGATTCCTTTGTCTCTTATGTTAGTTGGAAAGATTTCCACATTGTATATGTCATGGTTCTCTGGTGTTATTGATGGGAACAAGGCTGATAGGTCCCTGGCCAGAGGCTCTTGAACCTTTCTGCTGAGACAGGTATCGAAAGAACTAGGTCAAATCCCATCCTCTCAGGCTTGCTGTGTCTCCCTCTAAGTGACATGCTCTGTACATGTCAGGATGTTCAGCGCTCCTGTTCCTACGTAGGATTCTGAGCACAGACCATGTGCCTTGAGCCAAACTATAGTACACAGGCAGAGACTTTAGTTTTGTGTGGCTTTATCCTATAAATCTGATTTCTCAGCTACAAACCATTTTTGCTCTCCTTAACCCTGCAGCGAAGATATTTATTAATCATGGCTTCTGAGCCAGTCTTAATGATGATTATTTTATACTTCTATTTTCATTTAATACCGTACTACCCACATCCATTTGAAGTTGGGACCCCTGTCTCCATTTAACAGAAGAGAAAAGCCTAGGTTCCAAAGGACTCACGGTCTTGCTTCGTGTTGGTGGTAATATCTGGACCCCACTCTGTGTGAAGCTCAAATGTTTCTTCCTCCCCATAGTACACAGGAAGACCTTTTTGAAACATACACAATTGATAGAGGTTGGATCTCCCTATGGTAATGTCTGCTATGGTTTACAACTAAAATATGCCACAAAGCCTCAGATTGGGAAGGTGACTGGATCATGGGAGTGCTATGCACATCATGGCTGAATGTGCTGTGAGGTTGGTCTTGGGCAGAGGAGGTCACGCATCAGGAGCTCTGGCAGGGAGCATTCTTATCCCTGCACCCTCCTTTCTCTCTCTGCTTCCTGGCTACCATAACATGAGCATTTGTCCTCCACCAGGCCCTTCTGCCATGCTGTTTCTGCCTTGTGTGTGGCTGAGTGGTAAACCACCTTGGGCCACAGGAATGGTGAAGCTATAGGAGAGAAGGCTCCAATCATTACCCCTGGCTGTCAAGAAGTAACTTAGTTAAACTACTGTTAATTTGGCTCATCTTAGGCCCATTTTCTTCTTTTCAATGAGGTCTGATTGAAAAATCTAATGAATATTTAAATTAAAAATATTATTACGGTTAAAACCATATTTACATTTATCCCTCTCCAGCATTCCTCCCCCCTGCTTAAATTATACTTATCCCATTACTTGCGCCACTTTTTAAAGCAATTCTACACATCGTCTTTCATGAATGTCTTCAGTTGTGGTTTCAGGGCTGCCTTCTTCAGAAACATTTACCTTGCATGGCCACGTTGAATTTGAGGAACAGGGAAGCTCATAGCACGCCAGATCTGTTGGGTAATGTGGATGGAGGACCCAGGGTAACAGCTTTGTGAGCCTGCCTTCCCCTTAGACTGCCCTCAGCAGCAGCCCTCATGGCTCTTTGGACCTTGCTGCATGAAGACACTCATGAAAGAGGATTTCCAGCACAGCTTCACAAGATGGCCAGGGCAATGGGATAAGAATAAGTTTTGAGTGAGGGGATTCATGGTAATATGTCTTTTACTGTAACAAATTTTTAAAAGTTTAAGCATATGCAGTATATTTTGACCACATCTCATACAATGGCTAAATTAGATTATAACTAACCCAGCCTTCGTCTATAAACTGCTAAAAAAAAAAAAAAAAAAAAGCTCCAAATTACCTTTCTGACAATATTCTCCAATTTAGATGTCTTTAATCAAACCTATGATAAGAGCGTGAGCAAGGGAAGCTGTGGCTTGGAGCCAGCGAGCCATGTAGCGCTGAGTGGCCATCTCTCCCTTCTCTATTTTCTCTGGACCACCAGTGGCCCTAGTAGCCTCCTAGCTATCCTCTCTTACCTTTCCCCAACCCATTGTCCATAATGACCATTGAAGACACATAAGAAAAAAAAAAAAAAAAAGGACGCATAAGGAGCCAGGCATGGTGGCACACATCTATAATCTGGCACTCTGAGAAGCTGAGGCCCTGTCTCAAAAAATTAAAATACAAAAAATATTTTAAAATTAAAATACAACACATTTAAAAAGTTGTAGCTCAAGGTGAAGGTCTTGGGTTCAATCTCTGATATTGTAATAGTTCCCCAAAAAATAGAGATGCAAAACCAAGCATATCTCTTCCTGCTTAAAGCTCTTCTCTGAGTGCCATTTCCCAGGAGCCAGCACAGCCTGAGACCCTCCCCACCGTGGGTTTGTTCCATTCCTAGGAGTCACTGGTGCCTCCTTGCCTTGGGGCCTGGACCACTTTTCCATCCTTCCACAACTCATAATGGGACAGATCCTTCTTGTCCTCTTGGTGTCAGCACAGGCGGTCTCATCCTCAGAGAGGATGAAAGCAGTGCCCTGGCCTCACCTTTTTGCCTCTCCAGCTGTGTGCCCCCCACCAACACTCATCACAAGCAGAATTGCTGGTCTATTTCCTTGCGTTTTGTTTATTCTGTTTCCTCTACTAGATGCTCTTAGCATTTTTTCATTACAGAGCGAGCCCTCCGTGGCTGGAGCTATAAAAAAGCTTCCATCCCTCAGTATGTGCCAGGAGGGAGTTTAGGCGGTGAGAGCATTGTATAAGCATGTGGTGTATGCATTCCTCCTTTGGTATCCACTGGGATCGGTTCTGGGTCCCACATGAATAGCAAAATGCGTGGCTGCTCATGTGACTTACGTAGAAGAGCATAGTGTTTGCATATAGCCTCTGCACATCTGCCTATGCACTTTAAATTGTCTATGGATGACACCAGCACCATGGAAATGCTATGGCAATGCTTGTTACACTGTATTGCTGGGTAATAAGGAAAGAAGCTCCATGCATGTTAAGTGTGACATGTTTTTTCCCAAGCAGCTTCTATGCCTGGTGGCTAATCCAAGAGTGCAGAACCCTCAGTGCGGCGTGGTAGCTACCAGGCTCCGGTCCTTGTGGAAGGGCCCCTTTCCCAACACCCATTTGCCCTTTTCCTTGCTGCACCTCAGCACTTCTCCTCTGTCCTCTCCCCCTGTCCACCAGCCCATGCGCTGATAACCTCTGATGGTCTCTTTTCTTTGTTCCGATCCTCCCACCCCATCTCCTCCTCCAGCTGAGAACTCCCAGGTGTCCTTGGGAAGCCCGGCTGTTAGGCTTCCTGGGGGCCTGAGGGCCGCATGCCTTGTTTGGCTGCCTTCGTTCTCAGGGCCAGTGGTGGGGTTATGTGGGGCCTCTCAGCTTGTGCCTCAAGCTAGAGATCCCTGGAGACTCTCCTCTATCAGTGCCCACACTCACCAAATATAAAACATTGCTCCAATGACTCCTTCTCAGGTGGTCCCCAGAGGGTTAGGGTGGGATGGAGCCCTTCCACCTTTAGCAGGTTTGCTCCACAGCCTCTTTCCAGGTGCATAGGTCCATGGTGGAGCAAGGAGCTCCCGTGCTGTCTACTGAGAAACATTAACTAGGAAGAAGAAGATCCCGCTGCCTATCAAATGGGCAGTTACGTACTGGTGTTCATGTATTTGAACTTGCCAAATTAATATCTGAACTTCATTGTGCTGACCCTTTTAAATTAGCTTAAAAAAAAAAAACAAGTCACCATTTTTGAAGGACTTTCCTTTTTTAGACCTTGTACAAGGAATCTATCATCTGCAAATAATTAGACAGTGGGAATTATATTGTATTGCTAATGAGCAGATGTGCATACTTATAGTGGAAGAACAGCTGCACACATATAAAATGCAAAACGGCCCCAACCCAGCATTATGAGTTCTGAAAGAGACTACATTCTTTTAAGAATTTCAGAGACAGAAAAATGAAACAAAGAATGTAACTGATATTTTCCTTATTAATTGTTCTTTCACGCACACCATCCATGCATAATATTATCATACATGTTTAAATCCCTGTCTCATATAATGCTGTGGAATTTATGTTTAACACTTTTCCTCTGTCTTTCAATGTTGTACAGGTTTGATGGCTCCAAACTGGATGAAGGACTTTACTAGGAGTAATTTCTGTGGTGGGCAAGGTGCTTAGGTGCTTACCTGTACATGACCCCATTTGATTCTTATAGTAACCTGTGAACCTTAGGTCCATTTTACAGATGAACAAGCTGGCAAGAGCCCAATTATGTTCAAGCTGGCACTTGGGCTCAATCACAAATCTTGTGTTCTATCTCTTGGAAGACACGTGGCCCTGTACCACTAGGCTGTGACATCAGGGAGGTGAGAGTGTGGCCCACCGTGGTGGGAACAGCAGCGCTCTGTCCAGTAGCTGTGAACCCCTGTGGTGTTCATTACGACTTTTTAAATCCTATTAAGGATTAGCAAGATAAACGAAGTTCAAGTAATCAAGTTTTTGAAACCTTTCAGCCAGGAAGAATTTCATATATTTTAGACAGTGTTAGTGACATCATTTAGAACTTGGAAAAATTGCATTTCAGAAATGAAAAAAAAAATGAAGTTTGAAGAATTACTGTACTTCTCATTAAAAAGTCCTAAATTAGATAAGCAAAATATCATCACTGATAACGCTGGCAGGAACTTGAATTTGTAGGCTCCAGTAATGGCAGGCTAAGTCATTCAGGTCAATTTGCTCATTGAATGCTATTCAGAATGTTAGATTAAATATTTTTAAGATATTAAAAGCATCACATTGAAGAACTGGTGAATTAATGCGTCACAACCAGGTGAAAATGGAAGGCGGGAACCCAGACAGGTAAGCAGAAAAGTAGAGATACCCATGTTTTAGAGGGAATTGGACTATCTCAGGAAATGTGAGTATACAGGCCACTTTAAGGGGATAGGGACATAAGTGACCCAATTTGTGCCTCTCCAAATTTTCCTTGATCAAGTGGCTAATCATAACCTATGTAATTAACCACATGAACACATTAAAGGAAGACAAATGATTCTCAAAATAGATACAGGAAAGATATTTAATACACCACAGTATTCTCACATGGAAAAAAATCATATAAAACTATTTTCTCAGTCTGACAAAGAAAATGCACAAAAGCCTACTGGAAGCATTATACTTAAATGTGTGTATTTGTTTGTTTATGTTATGGCCAGCTCAGCCTGCCCTGGGGGTAGGGCTGGTGCAGCATGTGGTGCCAGGGATCTAACTGTGGCCCCTGTGGTTGCCTAAGCTTCCTAAGCAGGCACTTTAGACTGCTGAACCATCTCGCTGGCCCATTAGCTGTGAAACACTGAGGAAGTACAGACCCATTACAACTTCTAGTCTGCATTGTACTGGGAGTCCAGTAAGTTAAGGAAAGAAGCAAATTTATACTGACTAAAAAATACTTCATTTTCCCTGGATGCACACCACGTCCTCTTCTCCCTCCAAGTGGCCATGTGCCTGAGTTCTGACCACTAAATTGAAGCAGAAATGGGTTATGCTGCTTCTGGACCTAATCAGCCATCTTCCTGATCCCTCAGCCCAGACTCTGAGCAAGGGAAAGAAATCTTTGGAGGAACACATAGAAGATGCCGGAGCTCCCTTCAGCCCAGGCCTCTGAAGGGTAACTCAGAAAGGCATTACTGGCTCCTTTTTACCAACTAGAATTTGCATGATCAAGAAATAGACTGCTGTTCATTTCAACTCTGGAAATTTCAGAGCTTAGGCATTTAATAGACATTGGTATTTTGAAGTGGAGAACTACCAAAATACCTGTAAAACTTTGCATTAGTATAGTGACTGAGCAGCCAGAGGATCCAATAGTGGGTCACGTTCGTGATTTGTCAGTGAGTCAGCTCTCCCCACATTGTTGTATAAACTCCCCGCAAACCCACATGCAATCCCAACACTTCTGTTCCTGTTCTTTTCTCTTCTTATAGATTTTAAAAGCTTATTCCAGTGTTTCTGCAGAATACAAATGCACAGGAAAGGTAACAACATAAGACAGAATGATTTATTTTCCCAGATGACACATTTCTTATAAGCTACAGCTGTGAAGACTGTGTGAATCTGATGTAGCAACACATGAGCAGGCCAGTGCAGAAGAGCACAGAGTCCAGAAACAGAGCCACACGTGCAGGCGTAAGACACATGCCACAGTTGACACTTCAAAGTCCTAGGGGGGAAGAAAAGGACTTTTAAAATCAACAGTAACCATTTTCTAATGAGAAAATAGTAAGGCAGTGTTTTACCTCATACTATACACAAAAATCAATTCCAAGTAGATTTAAGATGAAAAGTGAAAGGCAAAGGACAAAACTTCAGATGCATTATGTCATTATGACTTTGGATCTAAGGAAACATGTTTGGTTTATGTGTATGGTTCAGATACGTTGATACATTTATATTTTGCTGACTTTCCCGTACTAGATTCATAAACTACACAGCTAATGTGTTGACTGCTGTGTCCACCAATGATATGAACAGCCTCACAAGGCTAGCTTTGTGGATGTGTGTGCACGTGGATGCTTGGGACGGACAGATTCCATGAACATCTTGTAAAGCTCATTGATACCCTGGCTTCTGTAGTGGACTAATTTGGCTAATCACTGCTATGCAACTCGAAGACTTGGGTTAGAAATGGTACCATAGAAATTATAATATTTAGAAAAATGACATATGACTTTGTTTTTAGAAACAATTTGGGAGTTTGGGGAATAAATGGACATGGAGTGCCAGAAGACATTTTAGGAGACATATGATAATTTCAAATGTTCCTTTCACTATCCAGAAATAAAATTTCCTTTTTACACAAATGAAGTTCACAACAAGATAACCTTTTATCTCTTGGGGCCAGGGAGATAGCTCAGGGGCCCAAATGCGAGGTCCTGAGTTCAATCCCTGATTCTGAAAAAAAAGAGAAAGAAAGATCAATTTTTACCTCTTTGGAGGAAATAATCACTTAAAAATAATTTTTTTAGGGTTATAGAAGACATGTGCGCTCATTACTGAAAATCAAAACCTTTCTCTTTGCTTTTAGGTACAGAGTGAGTGCTTGGCACCTCTATTACATAGCAATATTCTATGTCTCTCTTGAGATTCATTACCTGAAACAGAGAGAGAGAGAGAGAGAGAGAGAGAGAGAGAGAGAGAGAACATTGTGAAAATGATGGTTAGTGACTGTAGAGTATTTCTTTTTAGAAGACAGCCACATAATATCTTTCATAGTTCACTACATTCCACTTTCTTAAATTATATATTATTTGCAAATTGGAATAATGGTGGTTAAGAGGCGAGGCTGTGGCATCAGACGGTTTCAGGTGCAGCGCTGGCCTTAAGCAGGCATCCACTTTCTCTCTGATTGTTAGTCTCGTCTTCGGGGAAATAATGATGCTGCAACCATTTGCTGATTGGATGACTATCACTATCACAAGCAAAGCGGAGTGGCAGACCCATCGTGCGAGCTCTAGGATCAGTGGCGATGTTAATGATCACCTGAATTGCTAGCTGCTTTGATAGCCAGCAGATTCCCTCCCTCTCTGCTTCCTTACTTACAAGGGCTGTCCATTCATTTATTCAGTGTTTTAAATTTAAAATGAGCTGTCGGTTAGAGTTGATGGAATAAAGTTAAAGGGAAATTAAGATAAAGTGAAATTGCTCCATATTCATAGGGTTTCTCTCAAACACCTGAGATAAAGGCCAGGTGTTCCAGGAAGGGTCACATGAGTAATAATAAGTGTCATCCATCACTGTGAGGGAGGCAAGCTCACCACCTTTGGAGGACTTTAGGGCACTGCAGTGTGCTTTCCTGTGGAAAGTGTTTTCCAGTAGATAGCAGGAGGCCTTGCTGAGCAGCACTGTGTGAGCTCTCTACCAGTTTCAGTGTCTGCAGGTCTTCTCACACCAGTGCCATGTACAAATGGCCTTCCAGTCCCATCTCTGGGGAGGCAGAATAGCAGGTGAGTTTAAGAGGCAGGGTAAGGGCACTAACTCTTTCTGTGTGAGGAATGATTACACTTCTGAGCCATTCACTGCCTATTTCAGTTCCCATTGAGAGATTCTGCAGAAGCAAGTAGGAGCACTCCAAGTTTACTAAAGTCAGAGTAGCCACGCCTCGCCCGATGCTGGTCTCACAAAGAGAACTAAGTCATGTAGTGTAAGATATTCCATCTTAAGTGTGACCAGCATAGGGCTATGCCCTTCCTCCAATGCTGAAGTCCCTTGGATGTGAGCAAGCATACTGACTATAGGAAGTTAGATCTCCTAACTTATGAATCATAAAATATATTTGTCTAATACTACTTTAATAGATATGTCTAGCAAGAGTTTACCTAAAAATCTAAGTAATTTAAGTGATAGAGTATAAGAAACTATAATGCTAGCTAGGCTGCTTGGATGAGAGGAGTGTTAGATTAGCTAGATTGGCTCGGGAAGCTGGATACAGAGCCTGAAGCAGGGATTTAGTGCAAGTGACTTGAGGAAAAGAAGGAAAAGAAGGTGTAAGGGGGGAAGATTAGGACAGGAACGAGGAAGGAACTGAGCCAGGGCCCGGCCTCAGGTCAGGTCTTGGCCTGCTGCACAGCTAGGGGAACGATGAGTCTGTGTAGTCACAGACTACATTCTGGCCGATGAAGCATATGCTCCAGTGTGCCTCGATCTTCTTAGAGGGCTGTTTAAAGGTGGAGGAGGGAATAGGTACTGTCCTTTTACTTTTCCTTCCTTCTTCCAGTCTGTGCTTTGGATTTGTTTGTTTGTTTGTTTGTTTTGTGGTACCTCAGATTGAACTCAGGACCTTGCACTTGCCAGGCAGGCATTTATTCTACTCAGCTATCACCCTGGCCCTCCAGTCTGCACTTTGGATGGGTGGCAGTCGGGCCAGGAGACATTGTATGTCAAGTAGAGTGAAGGCCCATTGCTAAGAAGGAAACAAAAGTCTTGAGTCCCTGCTGATCCCAAAGCTACCTCATTGCCCCTAGGTTACCTACTGCAGTAGTCTTTCACTTCAGGAAGAAAGAAAAACTCCAGCTTGTTTATATCATTATTATGTGTTGGGGGTGGTACATGCCCGTAATCCCAAAGCTGAGGAGGCTGAGGCAGGAAAATTGCCATGAGCTTGAGGCCAGCCTAGGTTACATAAACAACTTCAGGGCAACATGAACTATATAGTAAGACCCTACCTCAGAAAACAAACAAACAAACAAAAACTCTTAGTTTTCATTTCTGTTAAACTGGAAGCATTTCCTCCTTGGTACAGGACAGGGCATCAGGTATCATGGAGATTTTTCTAAGAAATATGCTACAGTGCTATAGTCACAGAAAGAGCATTGGGATAATAACCTTAATTCTTCTCATTTTTCTTCATGTTTGGACGACTAAATAAGAAGCAAAAATACTTTTTTTTTTTTGCTTTGCCCATTAAGTTACAGACCCTACATTGAAACTGTATGCACAGTATTTTCAGCTTGTGCTTTCTCAAAGTCTTCTCTATTTATACTTTCAATATGCTACATTTTAAAATGTTACTTTATTTAGAAAGAAAAAGAAAAGAAAAAGACCTTGTATGAAAACCTCCATTCTCTTGAATTTTGGAATAAAAGAAAATGAATCCATACTGGAGACCATCCCTGATAGTGGATAGAAACAAAAATATGAATACCAGCCACGTCTGAGATTCTTTTGAAACTGTAGTTCTCCACCCATGCTGAAGTTTGCATTTCCTTCATGCAGCTTGATTCAATTGCCTTGATTATTCATCTCTGTCTCTGTCTCTGTCTCTGTCTCTGTCTCTGTCTCTGTCTCTCTCTCTCTCTCTCTCTCTCTCTCTTCTTTATGAGACATGGACTCATTGTGGCTCAGGCTGGCCTTGAATTAACCTGAGTGCTGGCTTTACAGGTATGTGCCAGCACGCCTGGCTTAGCTGCCTTGAAAGTGGGAACTTTTCAAAGTGGTAATATCAAAGGCTGTGGCCTGGTAGTGTTGAGGTGTGGGTCTCCACTAGGGATGGATTTGGCTTACAGAAAGCATTCATGGTGGAAAGAGGTGTTTTTGCTTGTTGTAGCTGGGAGGGTGCTTGGGTGGGCATCAGAGGGTAGGATCCAAAGATGCTGCCATGTGCCCTAGAAGGCACAGGACTGCCCATGCTACAGAATCACCCATCTTAGGATGCTAACAGTACTCTGGTTAAGATACTTGGGCACAGGCGGCAACCTTGGAGTTGCCTTATGTATTTTATCACTTTTGTTATGCAACAGTGTCATTAAACAGTCTCATATTTTATTAAAAATATTAATTGATTTTTCGCTCCACCTTTGAAGTCATGTAAGTACCCTAGCCTCTCCCAAGTAACCTAGTTGACTCTCCTTTCCTGATAGTTTATCATCTCATGGTCAGTAAAATGTGGCTGAAGTTTTGTGCCTAACTCAACTTCCATGGAGGTCCACATTTCAGTGTGTTTCCTATGTGCTATGGTTCAAAAACCAGGAACTGAGCATACTTATGGTCTAAATCCCGTGGATAGCTTGCAGGCAGTGTTTCTTACCTTCACTTTTCTTTCTGAAGGCATCTTGCTTTCATATAGAAGCCTATAGAGAATAAATGCCAGTGTCGTTATGCTTTGTGTCCGTATGTTCCCCCAAAGCCTCATGGAGTGGTTGTGGTGGTGGTAGGGGGGTGGGGGGTGGGGGGACAGGATTTTTGGAAGCAGTTGAATCTAAAGTTTGTGGTTGGTTCATGGTTCAGTGCTGAGATTAAAGGTGTGGTGTGACGGTGACATTGTCCTAGGGTAGGTAGGCTGCACACAACATAAAGAACAGCAAGAAGTTTCTCTCTCTCCCTTGTTGCTTTTGCTGTACCTGTTTGTTCTCCCTCTGCCATGTGCCACCCTGCCTTGGAGCCAGCTGATTGTGGACTGAAACCTCCACAAACTCTACACGCCTCCACTCTTAACTCTGGGCACCTAGCAATAAGAAAAGTAATTAAGACAAGTTGATTACCTTTTACAAAATTTAAAGGAATTTTGAAAAAGTAAATTTGCCATAAAATATATGAAAATGAGTGTTTTACAGGAGGAACTTTCAGACCTGTGTCTTTTTCTGCGTCAGCCTTGCTTTGCTCTCAGAACTGAAAATGGTGCCCTTCGTCTTTGTTCCTGGAAAAGACAGAGTGAAATGTGCAGTGTCCCATTCTGGAACCCCGGGCTCATGTAGTAAATGACCCATAAGTAAAAGGAACCACTGGCTTCTTGTTCAATCTGCACAACCCCAAATAATAAGGACCCTTATTAAGCAAGCCCTTAACTTGGCCCTTCAGAAGATCCAGATGTTCATTCTGGCTTAATCATTGCACACCAAGACATTGCGTCTACACCGAGGGGGGCTGTGGAAAGGAGGAGAGCATCAGTGAAAGCCTTACAGGGAGGGAAAACAGAACTAGGAGGCTGTATGGCCTCAGAGATGAAGGCTGCTTGAGTAAAACCTGCCTCACCTCCAGATGCAGAGGAGGGTTTGCAAGGAGAGTGGCCATATCCATTGATAGTGATGAGGGCAGTGAGGCAGTGTGGTCAGGGTGAGAACCGAGGGGCCTTGGAGCCCAGATATGCGGCTGCTCAGGGGAAGTGTGGCTGACTCCTGCAGAGAACACAGGTTTAGCCGTGTGGAGGCTTAGCATCAGAAAGGGACCGGTTGCATTGGAGGCCCCATGGAAGGGAAGACAGGCCCCTGACCCAGGAAATGGACAGTGAGGGTGAGGTGAAAATGGAAAAGTAAGCAGGGCCAGAGTGACCAGGAAGTCGTAGAAAAAGACCTGGCTCAAGAGCCAAGGGAAAGGCAATCAGGAAGGAAAGGGCTACTATTAAAGCTGTTGGAGCAGACTGAGCAAAAATGATGCCGAAAGTGGGGCCAAGCTAGGCATGATTCATGTGTCGGTCAGTGATATACTTAAAATATTTATCGTCATCCAGGTGGCATTCCTATGAATTTTTAATCTGAGTTATTTTACTGAAAAGAAAATTTCAGAGTCCATTTTTTAATAGCCTAGGAGGAAAATCAAAGTACCAAAGCCTTCTGCCAACCTTACCTAAACTTATGGAAATGTCCTTCACTTATGTTCTTGTGCCCAGTGTCTTAACTCTAAATGCTTGTAAAACATTGGGGCTGAGAAATATTTAGGAAATACGTACCCCAAAGACTTCTTGTTATCTAGAAGGTGCAGGAGGGACTGAATTTATACCCACCTCACCACCCGAGGCAACCTCCACCCTGGACAAGAGACGTGAAGTGAGATCCTCAAGGCATGGGGCCCCAGACACACAGACCAGCCCCACAACTGTCCTGTCTGACTTCTTGGAGGGTATTTTCAGGCCAGTGAGCAAGATGAGTTCCCCAGGTGAAGCCCACCATCTCCCCAAGTTGAAGTAGGAGGTGGCTGGGAAGGCACCTCTGGTGGGGAGATGTAATTCACAGGAATACAGAGAACTGGAGAGCTCAGGCCCTCTGGCAGCATGCAACATGGCACATCCACCTTGGAAAACAGTTTGACAGCTTCTTAAGAAATTAAGTGTAGACCTACCAGCCATTCCACTTCTAGATATCTATCCTGGAGAAATGAAAGCCTTGTCTATACAAAGACTTGTACAGGATAGCCATGGCAGCTTGATCTGAAATAGCCAAAATCTGGAAGCATCTCAGATGTCCACTGATTGGTACAAATTGGTACATTGATTGCATACAAATTGTTGTTTAGGGCCTAGGATATAACTCCATGGCTCAAGTGCCTGCCTGGCAAGCCTAAGGTCCTCAATTTCATTCCCAGCAATTAATGAATGGATGAATGAATGAATGAATGAATGAATGAATGAATTATCTGGGCAGTCAGTGGTGCTCTGCTTGTCACAGAAAGGAATGAACTGTTTGTTGATTAACATATATTATCACATTGGGCAAAATATATTGAAACACATACTATATAATTTCCTTCTTCTATAATGACAGAAGGTGGGTCAGTGCTTGGGCACTTGGGAGTGAGAATCAGGAATTGGGAGGGGGTATGCAGAAACCTTCAGTGTTGCTTATTCTGTGGTGTGCTGATGTTTTTATAGTGTAGACATTTCTAAGAATCAATGCGGCTCTGGATGTTTTCAGGGAGAAAATGATGAGATGATTTAGAAATAAAGATTAGAGAGGAAAGCTGAGGTCAGGTGGAGCCCTCTTTCCACATGAGAGGAAAAGAACTGCCCAACAACTATAGAAGGCTTATTTATACCGTCAGGAGGTTGATGTCAATTTCAGCCTCTGCTTAGCACCCTGTTTGCAAGCTGGAACAGCTTGTGTTCATGGCTGGCAGAACTCTCCTTGTTCTCTGGCCAGCTTTGTCTTAGCCCTGCACATGTGTGGTTCGTTTCCAGCTCAGCTGCTCCCACATATACACAGCTGAGAACTGGTCAAAGTGTATACTTTAATTTCATATAATCTATTATGTCAGTTATAGCTCATTAAGATTGTTAAAGAATCTAACCAAATCCTTCATGAACAAAGATCAGAGAGGTTCAGAGGCATGGGTTCTAGATGGATCTGTGCTTTTCCTCAGTGACTACATCTCACTTCTCTAAATTCTTATCTACTTGCTAAGTTCTAGCTGTTTTCTGAGATTGAGATCAGACTTCTTTGCCTGTATTTAATAAGCCCCCTAGCAAGTTTCACAAACTGGCATAGATTTCTTAATTTTGCTGGCTGTGGAATTCTGTAATTCTTAGGAAGTATGTAGAAAAGCTCTCTTTCTTGAATTTTTGCACAGGGGCCAAGGGAGATATATATAACAAGCTCTTGCAAGAGATGCCTGGTGGCCCTCTAAGGTTCATATTAGTCTGTTTCCTAAAGAAGGAAGCTGAGGATCCGATGGGTAAGTACCTTGGCTAAGATCACATAACTGATAAATGGCAAGGTTAGAACTAGAATCCAGAGCTTTCTCATGACAAAAGCCATGCCTAGCCCTGGGCTTCACAAAGTGGCCTCTGGCCAGCATCATTGTTCTTAGCAGGACTCCACAGAAGAAAAGAAGGGGAGTTCATGCTGAAAGGAGTTGCTCTGCATTTGTTGCTAGGAGGGTAGTCCTGTTGTTCCTCTAAATTCCCTAAGATGCAGTGCTGATTTCAGACCTATAGGATCTTGGTTCAGTTTACCATCAGATGTAACTCCTGGGACCACAAAAGCTCATACCATGAACTTTCCTTTAAGATTTGCTGGTTCAAACATTTATCTCCTATCTCCAGAGTCTATAAAAGAAGTCTAGTATTCAAAGGTGAGCTACAGTTGGGAGCCACTTTGAGCACACGGAATCTCATCTATCTTTCTGCCTCATTATAGATATAGATTAAGCATTTCTCCGATTTCCAGTGCTTTCTAGGAGCCCACCAAGACAGGAGAAGTCTTAGCACAGCCTAGGGTGGTCTGGCCCTTTAAAGTCTTTTTTGGAAAAGGCAAAGGAGAAATCTCCAACAGTTGATAGATGCAAGATCAGTTCTCACCAGGAGTGCCCCAGAACCTGGTGCTCATTAACTAGCTCCAAGTTCTATAAAAGAACAGTGGGCATGGGCATTGTTTCTGAGTCTGCTGCATTCTCCTTGCCCTCCACAGGAAGCTTATTTCTTGATCTTCTAGGACATGAAGACAGCCACATAGGGCAAATAACTTATTTGCTTAATTTTTCCAAAACCAAATGGAAGAGAGCACAGTGAATTTTGCAATGCTTGTTGAGTCTGCGTAAAAGAGAATGGGGTGGGGCAGGGGGAAATAAATGATCATGGGCACCCAGAGTTCTGGCTTCAAAGAGACCAAAATGATGCCTGTACGGCCTCAAGCTCACCAGACCAGCTTCTTTTCCTACCATCCCCTGGTCAAGGCCCAGCCCTGTCTCTGCACAGTCCACAGAATATACCAAGCCTGCCCATATTTCTGGCCTGAGGCTACGATGTTCCCTTTCCCTCCTGATGTACCATACAGAGGGGCACTTTGTTCTCCTGTCTTTGATAGTTTTGATAGAACATCTTATGAACCAATTTTGAAAGGAGAAAGGGCTTTGGTGCCAGATAGATCAAGGTTGAAATCATCGGATAGCTATTTGCCCACTGTGTGACCTCAGGCAGGTCACTTTATGTCTCTGATCCATAATTTGCTCTTTGTCACAGATGGTTTAACAATTCTCAAGAGAGACATACGGCATCAGCAGAGGCCTAGTGCAGTGAGGCTCAGCGCCATGCTCATAGCTATTCCTGTTCCTCTCTGGCTCCAGGAGATTTCCTGAGATCAGGGACTATAACCTAATTCTTCTGAAGCCTCCATAGTGTTGAGTGCACAACTTTCAGGGTATGAGAGCTTTTGCTGGGAGTCAATGGTTTCACTTGTTTTGCAAACCCAGGGGCGGGCAGGTGAGGCTGCTGCATTCCCAGCAGCTCCTGGATATTGGTTCTCTGCCCTGGTTTTTCAGTCCACTGAGCATCAAATTGTATTTCCTAGCGATCCAGCTTTCTCATCTGGGTCGTGAGCCTGGTGCCGAAAGGCTCATCTTTCCCCGAGGCAGTGCCTCAGAGTTTGTAAAGACACTGACTGTGGTGCCTGCTTCTGCAAGCTTCTGCTGCCTTCCCAAGTCCCCCAGACCCTTGCTGTCCCATAGTCAATCATTACCTTGTTCTCTGGCCTCCTGAAAGAGCCCCCATCCCCTTCCCACCCACTTGGCTGCTCCAAGATAAGACTTGCCCACTCTGGGCAGTTCTGCGGCCTTGCACACGTTGCGTCAACCCACCCATTCTCCTTTCTGGAAACCCTTGCACTGTTTCCTCATCACACTTGTGGCACTGCTTATTGGTCTCTGCCTCCCCTTACTCTTCTTAGGAGTTTGACTAGTTGAAAAATGATACTGTGTTTTTATTTCTGAGTCCAGTGTATAATATTTTGCTCGATATGGATAGACTGGGGAAAGGAAGGGAGACAGGCAGGACATTCCTGCCATTATAAATGTTAAAATTGTTTCTTTCTAATATGCTATGGATCTTGGCCTCTATGGTAGTGAATCACAATGTTTAGGAGTACAAGATAATGCAAATGAGTATAATTTCTTAAACTTCAGAGACCTAGGGGGAGTATGTGTGGGAAACCTTGGGTAGGGTTAAGCAGCGTGGCAGAATTTAGCAGGGTTCTTTCCCTTCCTTGGGTTTGCTTTGCATTAAAATGGAGAACAAGAATGGAGATTGACAGTGTTAAAATTTAAGTAGGAAGGTAATTCTGCTAAGCAATGTAATAAATGGTTAAAAATTCAATGAAGCATTTCTATTCGCATAAAATAAATTTTGGTTCCTTCTTTAGATTTGCCTATGTGGTATCTGCTATGTGTCAGAGAGATAGATATAAATTATGCTTCTCAAGGGATGAGGGTATTCATAGAGGAACTTGTATAATGTTTTTATTATTTTTGTTTCAAGCCAATAGCTCTAAAGTGTTCCAATATCAGAAAAATTTGTATTTTAAAAAAAGTTGTAAAAGTTTGACATATAATAACTCAGAGCAGAGAGAAAGTATTTTCCAGGATATGTTGCATTTATCCTTCAAGCAAATCTATAGATGTGGCCTTTATTATCCTTGATTTACAAATGAAGTCTGAGGCTCAGAAAGACTCAGAAATTACATAAAGCCAGTGGCTGGGAAAGTCATACCTGAAGCAAGGTGCAGTACCTGTAATTCTTAGGCATCTTGCATGTTTATTAGGTGGGAATTACTGCTTGGGGTTCATAATATGAACTAGTAGGGGATGAAAGAATGGGCAAACATCCAGTGATGCTAAATGTCATAAACACAGTGTATTAACATTCATGAGAACAGAAAATTGTAGTCCTGTAAATTTTTCAATCTGTTGGGTATCAAATCATTTTTCCCCAGTGAACTGTCTACTTCTGAATTTCAAAAGCCATTCATCAGAATTAACCAAATACACAACATGCATGTATGTGGACGTAAGCATGTGATTTTATGGTTTAAGATACTGTACCATCTCAAGATGAACTTTGGTAGAAGAACCCAATCATATTCACGTTGAATTCTCCAGTTACACAAGAAGCAAGGGGATGTACACAAAGGCTTTGATGTTTTATTTGCATTTGCTATTAAATGTCTCTCTTTAGCATGTTATTGCCTTCCCTTTTGACTGGACAGGTATTTGGCAAGAGTGGCCAGGAAAAAGTGGACATTGTATTAAGTGTGAGAAGTTGCTGTTTCATTAGAAAATCCAAGTAGAATTAAGACCAAAAGGTCAAGGACTCCAAGCGGGGAAACTGTTGTTTCCAAGTGACAGTGTAACTATATAACTGATGTTCATATTTCCAGTGGAGGATTTGCCAGTCTTGTTCCATAGAAAAAGAGTGGTGCAGCCAGTCATGGTGGTACAAGCCTATAATCTCAGCATTCTGGTAGGAATCAAAAGTTAGATCCCAGCTGAGGCAACTTCATGACTTAGCACAATGTCATCTTAAAAAATTAAAAAGGATGGGGGATGTAGCTCAGTGTAAAGAGCCTGATTTCAGCCAATACTTAGTACTAAAAGAATAAAGCAGAAGTGCAGGAAGGCAGAGCTGTGGACAGTGTCCACAACATCACTCCTCTTGAAAGTGTGTCCAGAGGGTTCTGGGGGTACCTTGAGTGGGCACCCTGCCAACAGGTGGGACGAAGACTATGGTGATCCTCCATGGCTGCCTGCCCTAGGGGACAGATCATCAGTCAGAAACAGAGAGCCACCATTGTGCTTACACCGCTGTGACATGCTAGAAATTGTGTTCTTACAGTAAGTCCAAGTTTCCTTTGATGAGGTATCTGACCTTTGTCACAGGTGTACACCCAGCTTCATACATTTCGTGGTCTGCCAAATGAGGGACCACAAAATCCTTCCACACAGATTGTCTTGTTAGGATCCAAGAAAATAATGTGTACAGTAGTGCTTTATAGGTTGTGAAGAGACAGATTATTGTTTATAAATATTTGCATATAAAAATTTTTATTTATGGAACATCCAGTATGATTGAAGACCTGTGATCAGTTTACCTAAGTTCAAGATATTTGCTATGACTAAATCAGACAAAATGAAACCAATCCCATTTCATGCTTATTTTTAAAAAGTAGAGCTAAGATGAGCGCAAGCACCTAGGACATGAGTCCCAAAGCCACATGGAAATATACCAACATCGCTCAGTGTCCACCCAGCCGGGCCCCGTGCTGCTGCCCCTCACTCCCTAACGCTGTGTCTCCTGCACTGCAGGCATGCGCCAGGGCAACGACTACGGCACGCAGTACCGCTCGGCCATCTACCCCACGTGTGCTGCACAGATGCAGGCGGCCCTGCAGTCCAAGGAGGACTACCAGAAGGTAGGCACCTGCCCCCGTGCCGCTGCCGGGACAGAGGTGGTGCCATGTTCATGGGGGTGGGTGTTCTCCCACCTGGAACTGTGTTCTCTTGCATATGTCCTCGTATTTGGTCTGGTCTCTTTGAGTGGAGCCATTGTGTGCAAGAAATGGACACAGCGAGATTTTCAGAGCGGGACCTTGTATATTTCTCTTTCAATCAATTCCTCCAGATGAGTGTGCTTATTAAAATAGTTTCTGTTCCTGATCTCCCTCCCTCTCCCAGTCTCTCTCTTTCCCTTTTTCTCTTTGTCTGAATCTCACTTTGTTTAGCTGATAGACATTTATTATCTCAGGGTTGTGAGGGCAGAAGTCTGAGAGGGAGGTGTGGGCTGGGAGGACGGTGGCCACCCTCTCCCATGTGTCTTCACATTTTATGCGGTCTCTTTTGTGTCCCAGTTTGCCATGTGTAAAGGCCTGTGCTCCTACTGGATTAGGACTAACCCTAATGACCTCATTTAACTTGGTTGCATCTGCACAGACCCTGTCTAAGAGGGAAATCACATTGTGAGAGGTTAGGAACCCAGCATATCTTTTCTTGGGAGACACAGTTCAACCCATAATGCTCACTTGCCAGTCACAATAAAATGCTCCTGAGAATTATAATAAAACACTTCTCAGAAATATGTACTTTACATCATGAAATAAGTATTTTTAATCATTAACTCACATAATATTTTAAAAACTTCCTTTGATAAGGATTTAGTTCTTTTAAAAATAATTTGAGTTACTTTAAATTTCAGAACTTAATGCTAAAGCTTAAATTTTAATTATCCTTACATTGTCTGATGTGGATTCACATTTAACAATACAGTCGGTAGCCGCTGTAATGCTGACTTTAAAGTTAGATGAATGGGAATGGAGTGTGTTTGCTGGTGGGCGGGTGCCGGCACCCCTCAGCTTGACTCTTGGAAGAGACTGGGCTGAAGGGGTGCTGAGACAGAGCCCCATGTTCCCATTCCACAGCCGTGATCGCTCCCTGGTGGATAATGGTGATCGGCCGGCATGCAGGTCAGCACTGAGTCCCCTCTGTGGGAGTGTGGAGTATAGGCTGCTATGAAGACTGTGGCTTGTATCCTGGTCTCAGGGTGTCTCTCTCTCTTCCTCTCTCTCTCTGTCTCCCGCTGTCTCTCTCTCCCTCCCTCCCCCTCCCTCACTGTGGTCAGCCAGTCACATGTTGAGAGGTAGCCCTATGTAAGGGCACTTAGTGGCACAGTGCCTGGCAAGCATGAGGTTCTGAGTTTGACTTCTGGTACCTAAATAAATACATAAGTAAACTGCTCATTTGGGGAATAATTTGAGCATATTTATGTTTTTATCCCAAACAACTTCTGCACAGGTAAAAAAAAAAACAACGAAAAAAAAAAAATGGAGGTAAAAACAAAAGGCCTAGACAGAAGGGGATAACGTGGGAAGGTATGAAGGACTCCTGGGCAGAAATCCTGAGAGCGCTGTCTAGGATGGCAGTATAGGGATGGGGCGGAGGGAAGTCGGGAAGTGGGCTTCATAGAACTCGGAACTTAGCTGGAAGTTGAGGATCACTGGAGGGGAGGGCTCCACAGTTACTCGCAGATTTCTAGCCAGTGATCAAATTAAAAGGCAGGTCTGTGGGGAAGGTAAGTTCAGTTTTGCAAATGTGGAGTGAGGCACCCATAGTAAGGGCTCCTCGGTGACTGCTGGGAGGACGCGTGGGCTGCTTGTGCCTCGAGAGTTGCTGTGTTGACTGGATTAATGCTTGGGAAGCATAGGGCATGCTGCATAGTAAGTGCTCAATACTGGGAGCCACTGTGAGCGCTGAGGGCTATCAACAGATGTTTGCTAAATGCAGACCTATTTGCTGATAAAATCACTTACGGAAATTGACAAGAGCTAAGAAAACGGGGCCTAGGATCTGAGCACCATGGACATTTGAGAAAGGGGATGGGATGCTATACAAGGCATGTTCGGCACTTTGGAGAACCAACTAAACCCAAGCAAGAACTTTAAATAATAGGTCTATTTGTTTTAATGTTAATATATTTAATTGTAAAGGCAATGCTTATAATTAATGCCAAAAACAAGACATGAGTCTGGCTATAAATACACTGCCTAATGTCATGATTCCTGCTCCTTGTAGGCTACTAGCAATGCTATCAAGACACTCTGGCCAGATATAGGCTGCCCAATACCTCATCTCTCAAAATGAGATATTTTAGTGCTCACAGTATAAATTTCAAGTTCCATGTGATGGTGAGGAGACTCACATGTTGTTTTCCAGTGTTTACCCTCAATTAGTTTCTTACCCTTAATTTGGAGTTGAAACTATTGATTTTTAGATAACCAATGTCCACTGGAAATCAAATTTAGTCATTAAACCATTCATTGCTTTGTCCATTTCTTCATTACTTCATGCATTTCAGAAATTTAAATTTTATATTTTAGACAGTTGTTCTAACTGAATGGTTTTTGGATGTTCTACATGTTAGCACATGGGAAAGAGATACTGGCTTGGCTTTAAAATTAGGACCTATCTTTTAAAAATAAAGACTGCAGACTCCTCTGCCTCACATATTCAGATAGTCATTGCTCCTCATATAACCACAAAAATTTCTTTCTCACCAACTCAGAGAACATGGTTACATATTTTTATTCTATCACATAAATAAAATTGGCCCTAGATACCACTAAGAGATAAGAAGCAAGTCCAGTATTTCCCTTCTAATTAACTAAAACTCAGCCTTTACTCGAATGAGTGCTTCCAGTGCCAGCCCACCTCCTGCCATGATGGCAGCTGTCTTTTCCATGCTATCTGGCAGTGTAGCCTCCAGTCACATGTTGCTATAGAGCAGTTGAAATGTAATGAGTAAAGCTAGGGAGGCAAAAATATTCTTTCGATCAATACATAAATTAAATAGCTGTAAGTTGCTGGGGCCTAGTATATTAGACAACATGAGCCCAAAAAAGAGTGAGTGTGTGCATGTGTGCGCATGCATGCACACGCATGTGCACGTACATGTACACTATGAAAGGGCTGAGAGCTATGTCAGACTCTTCCCAGAGCACAGGACTGTGGGAAGCGCAGGTCCTCACACTCTGCAGAGGCATTATGCCAGTATCTCCCCTCACCTTTTTCTTTCTGGAGACAAAGATTGGGTCATTTTCCTTTTTGCAAGTATCTCACTCTGTAGGCAGTAGGACTAGCTGTGCATCTGCACCTGGGTGACCGCTGTGATTTCTGTCTTAGCTGGAGACCTACAGAAGGCAGCCCAAGCCTGCAGCTCATGTGTGAGGACAAACTGGGGTGTGTGGTGCCAGGGAGCTTGAGCAAGGGATGGGGAGTGGAGAAGAGGAGGCAGGAGGCCCAGTGCACACTGGCCTTCTGCTGTCCTAACAGGTGGTCTGGGCTGGTGAGGTAACTCAGCGGTCTAAGGCACTGCTTAGGCAAGCTTAGGCAACCACAGGGACTGTGGTTCGACCCCCAGCACCACGTGCTGCGCCAGTCCCACCCCCAGGGCAGGCTGAGCCAGCCATAACATTAAAAAAAATACTTTTCGTGGGCACCATTGACCAGGGTGCACCCTGCACCGCTGGCTGAGTGCCCCGGGGCTCAGGACAGCAGGCATGCATGCTGAGGATGGGATGAGGCACTGGCTGTGTATGCAGCTGCACCAAAGTGGGAAGCCATGCAGAATGAGGCACATTCGCTGGCAGGGAGTGAGAGCAGCTGCGGCCACCAGGATCTGCGGTGAAGTGTATGTCCGCAGCATCTGGTGCCATCTCTGTGAAGGATCCTTCTCCACACCCAGCCCTGGGCCCAAGTCAGGAAGGCCAAGTCTGTAAGGGTTTAAGGCTCCTCTGAGACTGAGGGGCTCTCAGGGCTTCTTGCTGGCACAGAGGAGCGGGAGGCTGAGGCCACTCAGTAGGGCATCCTGCTGCGTCCGTGGAGTCGTCCAGTGGATGGTTTTCTCTAGCCAGCTCCTAGAAGTCTGTGATGGACAGTGCCTGTGTCACCATGCAGTAACAATAGCAATAATTATAGGTGGCCATGGGGCCCGGCGGGATGGCTCAGTGGTCTAAAGCGCCTGCTTGGGAAAGCTTGGGTGGCTTCAGGGACTGCGGTTCAATCCCCGGCACCACATGCTGCGCCAGCCCTGCCTTTGGGGCAGGCTGAGCCGGCAATTAAAAAATGAGTGAATAAACAAACAAAAGATTCTGAAACAAGAAAAAAATAAATAAATAAAATTTAAAAAATTCTAAAAAAAAAAAAAATTATAGGTGGCCAAAGGGCACCTACTAAATGTAATTACTGTCTCAAACAGCTCACTAAATAAAGTCATTAGTAAATCTTCCAGTGTCTTCATCTCTGTACATAGATATAATAGATACACTTAGATATAGGTATGCATGTCTCTGTACATACATAAAATTGCATACATGAATATATTTCTGAGATCTTGTCTCTCACTTTGAAACATGAATTTTTAACATATATATATATATATATATTGAATAAGCCAATGATTTATTTGTGAAAATGATATAATTAGGTTGTATCAAAAGCAATTTTTTCCTTTTCATTTACCTTAAGAAGTCCTGTGGTTGCTACTACACCCCACACAGAGAAGGTTCTGGGCTCTAACCCATCACCTTTACAGTGACAAAAGAGGAGTAGACAGGTGACCCTCCAACTGGCTTTTCTGTGTCTTACGTCTAGGGTCACCTTTAACAAATTCCTAAAACAATAGATGCATTTAATCTTGAGAGTCATTTCTGAATACTCACAGGTAGAGTCTAGAACTCTATATTGTTGTGAAGAGCATTAGATTTATTTCTAAGAGCAAGAAAATTCTGCAAATTACACATTCTATTCACTTATATTTCTCCATTTCCTGTTAAAGATTGGCATTTCTGAACCTGTCACTATGTTCCAGGACTTCATCTTATCCTAACCCTGTTGGTGTCCCTGTGTGCTAACTATAACATTGACTTACGTTACTAATTTGATAGTCCTCACTAGTTTGCCCTTGGTGACCCTAGTAACCAGCTTCTTCAGCAACTTCTTTATATATGAAGTTGAGAGTGACAGGATTGCTTACCACAGAGCAGACATTTGAACATAAAATTAGCTGATTTTATCACAGGGACCAATTGTTGAACTAATTAGATGTGCAGTACTGCTGAGGAGCCAGAAACCCAAAGTGATTTTCCACCTAAACTGTGGTTTTCTGCAAAGTTGGCTGGGCTACAGATACCAGGTTTGACAGCAACCCAAAGAGGACAGGAAAGATGGCTGAAGAAGTTTACTGGCGTGCAGGAGAGAAGGGCAGGATGGCCCAACAAGGAAGTTGCAAATCAAGGCGGAAAAAAAGCATCACACAGGTTCTGCTGACCTGGAAAGTGCTGGGTTCTGCTCACAGACCTGACCATTGCTTCGTGACTTTGGCAAGCTGATTTTACATAAAATGTGATGGTATTCTGGCTTCCCAAGGAAGTCTTTGTAATCTCCCCAACCTTATTTTCATACTTAAAATTTTTCCTTGAAGAATTACATAGTAGGATTACTTGCTCCTGGCATTAGTTACATGAGATAATCAAATGTGTTTGCTATTAGACTACCAGATTTGGACAGTTTGGCTCCTGAGAGAGCCTGTTCTGACAAAATCTTCTCATATCCTTATCCAAATTGTGGCCTCTGAGAAGGGTAGGGGCAGTCCACATGAAATTCTTTCATCATGAAAATGGGTTTTTCCCTCATTTAGAAATTAAATTCTTTTCTTTGAGAGTTGAAAGACAATTAACAAATACACAGATAGTTCTCTTGATCACCCAAACTAGTTCTTTTCAACCTCCTCAACTGTGAATAGAAAGCACAATCTTTTCTGTTTCTTTTATTCAACAGAGAAGAAAAGCAGGGATTTTCTTTGCAGACACTTTATAACATACTAAATTCTAATAAGAATAATATTTTTTCTGGAGCAAATTCCATATTACCACTGTATTTCAAATATAAACAGTGTTTTAAAATCTGTCTCTGCCAGTCTCTATGCATCTCTACATCTGTGTACCTACCCATTCATCTCCCCACCCAGCTATCCACCTCCCACCCATTCATTCATCCATGTACCCACTCATGAAAACATGCACTCGCCCACCCATGTATCCATCCACATATCTGTCCATTCAACCATCCATGCATCCATCCATACATTTAATATATATGTGTAATCATTAAATATTTTGCACTTTTATCTCACACTTCACATACCATCTATTATCTGTGTGTTTCTGTATACTCAACACAGTGTAGAAAAACAGCCAAAATGAAAGATAAAAAAGTATAAAATGACTGGGTTATGGCCAGCAATTTTTAGAATAAAGGTTTAGCTTTGATTATTTAATTTTCTTCCAATTTAGATTACATCCAGATATCCAGTGACTCCATGTACTCTACAGTTAGATCCTGAAAAATGAGAAATTGGCTGCACAGAGAGAGAAAGAAAGCAAGGGAGAGTGAGACAAGGACAGGGACAGGGACAGGGACAGGGACAGGGACAGGGACAGGGACAGAAAGAGACAAAAAGGTTTTATCACCAAGTGGCCTAGGTATGTCGACAGTGGTTCCACACAGAAGTTAACTTTGAAATACAAAGACATTTAAAATCATTCTAAAATACCATACCAAAATAAAAATTTAAAATTCTAAAGACCTATAATGTTTGAGAGAGGGAGAAGAAGGGCACATGCTCATGAATGTGTGTGTTCAGAATGACATTTTGATGGTTGGCCATGTCTTAGTCACTAATAATCTCTTAGTCATTTACTCTCTTTGAGTCCTGAGTTAATTGATCCTCATTTTAACTTACTTAAGTACGGATAACAAAATTTCCACAAAGGTTTGTTATGTAAATTAAATGAGATTTCATCTTTATCTACATACCTACCTCCTAGCGTGCAGTGGTGGCGCACTGTACGTTACTTGAAGGGGAACCCCTGCAGTCTCCGCTATGCATCCACCTGATTCTAATGCTGCCTACACAGGTGTGAGAATTTAAGTACACTGAGGCATTTTTCATGATGTTAGATCCACTGTACTGTAGCTGGATCTAATGACTTGTGAGGTACAAACAGGTCCTTTGAGTTTCTTCTAAGCATCTGTAAGCTGAACATGTGCTTCGCTCCTTACCTTCCCCAGCTTCCTTAGCGAAATAATAAATGTATCATCTTATCAAATATTAATTATGCACTGATTACTTTCTAGACTTGCATTACTCTTGTTTTAAACAAAGCTATCTCAAGAAATATCTTGTGAAATTCGTTGCAGTAAACTGTTGCATAAACTATCTTGTTTCTAGAAACTATTTTAACATTTCCTGCATTAAGGAAAGTCTCTGAGGGCAGCCATTCACCCAGTGCCCAGTCCTGTGCCCAGCTCTAGGCAAATATTAGCAAACCTTTACCGACCTGAGCTGGACAAAGGTAGCAGATGAAGAAACCCACTCACAGCTCCCATATTTTGGAATGAGTGCTTATGTCCCCACCTCCACATAAATTCTTTGTCAATGCCACTCCTCCAGCAAGTGAGGACATTTGCTAATGTGTGGTCTGGGTTTGATGAGATCCTGAGGGATCAGCATCCTTGTGAGAAGAGCCCAGCCAAGCCAGAGCCCCTTCTGCTCACACGTACAAAGAAATCAGGGAGCGCTCAGCCAGCCATCGACAAGCCATGAGAAGGGGCTCAGAAGGAAGCCCTGGCAGCACCTAGAGACCTGTGAGAAATAGTCTGTGATGGAGGCTGCCCAGCCTGTGGTGTTTTGTCATGGGCTGACTTGGAGGCAACCTTTTGTGGGTGGCTCCTCTGAGGAGTGGGAAGCGTCATGCCTTGCGCAGGACACCCACCTCCTGGGCCTGGCCGTGCCTCAACCTCCATGACCTTGGGCGAGACTCAGCAGCTCTGGCTCCTTGTTTGGAACAAGGAGAGAACAGGAGCAGTGAAGCTGCTCACCAGTGGGTGCTGTGCTCAGCACGGCCCCTGCTGTTATCCTGAATATCTTCACACCTGAGTTGGGCAGGGCTGGACCCATTCTCCACCCTGCCTCATCTGTCAGAGTTTGAAACTGGAGCTCTGAGGGCTCATGTTCCCAAAAGAGCTCTGATGGGACACTGCAAAGGTAAGAGCCATTCAACTCTGAATTGCTTTCCTGTTTGTCCTCACCGTGTAAGTCCACTTGCAGTCTGTCCAGCATTTTACAGCTATCAGGCAGGATATGGGGTGACTTGAGACAGGGCAGTCTTCAGTGGTTTTACCCCACTTTTCCAGAGGCCCTCAGATTCTAAGCCATTGTTGAAATACTGGACCAGAGAGTCTTCCTTTCTGGCATGTGAGTGGCACGGTTATTTCTGTGTCTTTATTCCCAAGGAAATGGGTAGGCAGCACGCTAGTAGGCTCACTTGCTGTGCTGTGCTCACTGGGCTGTGATGTTTAAAATCCATTTTCTTAAAAAAAAAAAAAAAAAAAAAAAGCACCAAAAGATGTCTGCTATCCCTGACACCAAAAGCCATTTACTTGCATTGGGAGACCCAGGTAAATGTGGGTAAATGTCAGTTGTTATTTTATGGTTTTGAGATTAGACTGGCCTTTGTCTTTTTTAAAATTTTATTTGTGGTATTATTTAAAGCATGAAGGTATGAGTTTAAATGCCCAAGGAAAGTTCCTGAATAGTTTATTCATTTACCTTAGTTAAAGAGAAAAATTGCCTTTGGTATGCCCAGCAATAGAGACAGAGTTCCTCTCAGGCCCCTCTTGGAGCTTTGAGGTCCTAATTATGGGTATTATTGTGAGCTCTAAATAAGAACTTGTGAAATAAATATCTCACAAATGCCCACTTCCTGGAGGCAGGCATCTATATTGCTATGTATGTAGCCATATAGACAACTAGGTCTTTAGCCTAATGGTTCAGTTGCATCTGGGTGATTATTTTCATTTCCACTTATTACTATGTGTTAGGCTCCCTGCATACGAGTACAGATTGCCCTTTCTTGCACTGTATTTAGAAATCTCTGCATTACCCCAGGGCATTTGTTCATTAATCGGGGGTGGAGAGAGGAAAAGCTTGTAATAACGGGCTTTACATATTAAACTGCATCTCCATTGGGGTCACAAGTGAAAAATCTCGTTTGTGTCACTGCCCTCTGGTGGCCGCAGGGTTTCACAGCGGGGTCAGAGAAGCGTTGCGGGCGGAGGCTCTGGTTCCGCCGTGGCAGCTCCTAGGCTTAGGGCAGAGAGGAGCATGGCTGGGCAGTCAATCCTGTATTTGCATTCACTGCTTTCCGTTCAGGTTTATCGGAGCACCCCAGGATTCCACTTACTGGCCAGACGGATGGTAGACGAAAGCATTCTTGTGAGTGCTAAGGTGACATTTTGATTTCAGTGAAGGTACAGGCACAAAATAACCCTAACCAATATAGAGCGGTTTGGGAACAAATTCAAATTCTCTGTGGGCCACATGCCTTCTGTCTTTCAGAAGCAGCGTGGGAGAATGCAGTGGCTCCTAAGCATGACACACAAACTCTGTGTCGTACAAGCTGGTTTTAGGGTATACCAGATAAATCGATTACACTTTCATTGTTAGGTGTTTATCTTAATACGTATTAGAAAAACTGCAGGGAGCATTTGAAGCTCAGCATTTCATGACGCTTTCTGCTTAGGGGAAGACAGGAAATGGCACCACACGCTGTTGGCACTCAGATATTCCTTGCAGGGATGCACCTTCTGCTGGTCAGATGGGGCAGATCCCAGGGGCGGTGGGAGACTGCTTGTTTTGTGTAATGATGTTGGACCACCAACCTCTTTGAAATTTTGAATAGGGCAACAGTGATTGCCTGTTGGGTTAGAGGATGTGTGGTGCTGTGCATATAGCCTGTCTGATGCTCAGTCAATGCCAGATTCTTCCTCTTAGTCTCTGGTACCCCCAGAGACTTCTCAGAGCCTACTCCCTCCACATTCCCATCATGCTTTGCTTACAAAACTCATTTCCTCAGTCTTTGTAAGTTTCTAGACTTTTCCTTGGTGAATCTGCTTTACATTTTTCACCATACTCCATGCAGTACTTGGCGCAATGCAGACACTCTGGGAATGTTCGTCGTATGAACCAAACCCACGCACAGGGTAGCTGTATTTACGCCCCCCCCGACCCCGCGTGCGCGCGCGTGCGCGCACACACACACACACACACACACACACACACGAGCAGTGCATATCGCGTATGGAACCCGGACGTGAGTTTTCCCTTGTCTTCCTGGGTCACCTGGACCAGTAACAGGAACAGGGCTTAGGTCTTGCCCATGGCTTCAAGCAGGAAGGAGAAAAAGCCACAATGCCTACCACTGATACCACTAATACCACCTCTTATCTTATCAGCTCATATATAGGCTTACTATATACCCACATAATCATTAGTTTCAGCAGAAGAGAAATGGAAGGCAGTGGAAACATTTTAAAAGCATCATTGCAGCTGGGGTGGGATCTATTTTAGAGACAACAAAGGGCCTTTGTTGTTCAAGCAGGTAGATTTATAAGGCTTGCCCTGGTTTAGTCTATATAAAATGGCCTTGGGAATGATATGATCAGAGAAACCACCAGGAGAAGGAGGGGGCGCGGGAACCCTTTCATTTTAGTGGCAAGAGCTTGAACCGGGCTTGTTGTTTCCTACAGAGGCAGAGCGGTTTGCCTTTCAAATTCCCCTTGATTTGTCGGCTCCGCGTGGGTCTGGGTTTCTCTAACTCACCCAGACGGCGCTTCCCGGCCGCATCCTAAATGGCCGCGGAACGCCTGCTCGCGGCCCTGCCGCGGAGGCGATGCTCATTTATGGCTTGGAGAGATCAGAGCTTTCATGTTTGCCACGAAAGCCGCTGAGCCTCACGCACCTCCGCAGCGGAGATGAAAGGACATTTGTGTTTGTGCATGTGTGTTTAGAGCTTAAAGGACAGGGAAAAGAAAGAAAATAGATGTTACCGCTCAGCACTCACTTCAAAATGTGACTTACTCCCTCTGGTGGGACTATTTAACTCCGATGGCGCCGCCCCTCCCCCGGCGCCCCCGCCGCGCTCCCCACCCCCACCACTTCCCTCGCGGCCCATGTGACATCTGTTCTGGGCACCGGGGAGCCGTCTTGCCGTTGCCATGGCAGCCGGCGGAGCGAGCCTGCCCATTGGCTGCTAACCGGGAAAGAAAAAAAGGGCTGCGGTGTCCAGGTCGGGTGCCGGAGTCATCCCCTAGGTGCAGTCTGCTGGCCCGAGGTGCAGCCCTGCGCTGGGCAGGGCTCACAGGGCGCGGCGCCGCGGGGAGAAGGGTGCTCAGGGACCGCCCCCGCAGCTGTGCGCGTCCGGCCTTCGGGATGAGGCCTAGGTCAATGTCATTAGCTTCTCCCTGGAGTGGGAAGCTTGCGCAGGACAAAGCAGAGCGTGCAAGAGAAAGTGGGCCGCCTTTTCCTTCACCTTGAACTCCTCGGAGCTCTGTCTTCTTTTGTAGCCTTTGGATTTGAAATTCTGCAGAGTGACCCTTTCTGAGCTGCTCAGAGCCCAGGGATGGTGAGAGTGCGCACGCGAGTTAAATGGTCTGATTACCTTTACATTGGCCATAACCCTATCTCTTAAAGCAAAAAAGAGGACAGCATTCCATTGCAAAATGTGTACCTCATCCTGATTGCTTTGAAAATTATTCTCCTCCTGGAGTCGCCTGTGAATTTACCCAGGCAGTTGGAATCACTGTTTGGGCTCCAGAGCTGCAGATTGCCCGTCTTGTTCCCAAGGCGCAGGGAACCATGGCCCCAGACGTGCTTCTGGCCAGACAGGTATAAGAAAGGCACATGAGAACTGTAGCTACCTGCCTCAGCTTCCCTTCTGGGAGGGTGAAGTCCCTGATGGTCACTGACGGGTCAGGGCTATCACCTGCTCCACCCAGAGACCTCAGTCCCCACAATCTTTATATTATCTATATTATACCAAAATTATATATAAATATTCCTTCCTATTTGGCTACCTCATGAAATTATCAGTGAAGATTGGTATATGCTTATTTTGCCCCTTTTTATTGGTATGTTTGTAATACATAATAATTACATTCATCTTGGGGAACTCATACCTATGTGTACATCTCACTAAACTTTTCCATATAGTTCCTTTCTCTGGAGCATCTCTAAGTCAGACCCTGCTCAGCATTCGTAGGTGCAGCCAAGAAAACATAGTGCAGATGCCCAAACCAAGAGCAAGCTGCCCTTGCTGAGGTACAGACAGGCTTCACAGTGAGTTGCCTGTGTAAAGGGTAAACTTCCAACCCCTTTGGAAAAGCTGCACCTTGTGAAATTCACTGCCACAGGTGAGCCACTAGCTCTGTCAGTCTAGGTCACGTATGAGATGTGTGCAAAAGGCTGCCTGCTATTTGATCACAGAGCCACAACGTGTCTCATACATGTTGATCCATGTTCCCTCTGCTTCTGGAGGATGGTTACTGTTTCCGATTATGATATTGTCAAATTTTCCCTAATGGTGTCATCTGGCTCGTGATTGTCTATTCTAAGCCTTTTACCCTCTCCCTTCCTCCAGCCCTGGTCCTGGGCCACACTGAGACTAGTGCACTCTCTGTTCAACTTTCCCAGCAGCAGCTGCCTTCATGAGTGTGTTATGCAAGTTTTATTCCTGTGCCTCAAGGTCCCTATCCACTGCCCGCCAGGTCAGTGTGTAGAGTGGCACCCACACATGCACAGTCCACTATGACAGCAGGCCTTGTATTTTGTGTTTCGGGAAAGACTAGTGAGATTCAGAAGGTGGCCTGAACAATCAGAGGATAGGGTAGCTGATAAAAGAGAAGTGAAATAAACCAAATGGTCAATCAGGGAGCAGCAGAAGAAATGAGCACAGTTCTGTAGCAGAAGAAGGCAGCAGGATGTACAAAGGTTGAGGCAGGAGTAGGATCCAGTCCGAGAGCCACTGCATGCAGTTGGATCTGAAAAGTAGGGTTAGACAAAGAAATGAGAGTGCTAAGTAAAAAGGATCAGGAATACTTGCATCCTGCTAGGGAATAAGCAGTATCTTAGGCTTGAGAAACCTCCAAGGGGCTGTCCAGGAAGCACTGCCCAGGGGACAAAAGCCTCTGCACCACTGAGGAATTTGTATGGTGCTTCAGGGACTCACACCTTCCTTTTTAAAAATAATTAAGCTGGTAGTCCTTGCCGTTGCTTGTGACACTGTAGGCTGTTGGGAGGATCAAGGGAGATTAGCAGTGTGTAGAGGGTTGTAATCTAGCAAATGCTCTCCGAATGCAAGGCTTAGTGGAAATGGGGTTGTGGAGGGCACAGGATCAGCAAGTCCCCAATCCTTGCTGAACTGTATTTTCTAACCAAGGAAAGACCCGGCATGATATTCTCTCCTATTTTTTATTCAATGCAGTTATTACTTTGTTCTCACGAGCCAAGGAGATGTTCTAGCAGAGATGAAGCTGAGGGTAGCTGAGATAAACCATGTAGTTGACCTTTGTGTCACCAAAATTTCCAAAGGGGTCCCTGCTTCTCCAGCCCCCAGTGGGCACTCAGCAAGGGACTATGTGAGTTAGTTTATGAAATTCTCCCATTCCTGTGTGTATGGAGGCAAAGGCTTTTTCTGCAGCCTTGTGGATAAAAAGCTCTCCGCCAGAAGGAGCTCACAGGTGAATTTGTATCATAAAATGCGTTTAGGGTCCTGGTCCTTGCACACAAGTTTCTGTATGTTGGTGTTTCCTCTGAAAAGCAACAGCAATCTCGCTGCAGGTTGCCTAACACCAGAGGAGGGGCAGAGAAACTCTGAGCACTCTCCTGACTCACTGTTGAGGAGGAAGATGTGTGTCAGGAGAGTGCTAAGGGGTGCTTTGGACTCTGTTTCCCAGCAGGGCACGTCTTCCCCTGACACAGGATGTACCTCACAGCTAGGGCTTTGGGCCTCAGTTGAGGATTTTAGGGAAGTGTTTACCACAGGCCTTGTGCACAGAGCCTGTTCCGGCTGCCCTGCTCTTACACAGCTGGTTGTCTGGAACCTGGTGTTAAAGTGTCTGCATAGTGATCACTGTGAAGAAGCTAACCGAAAGCACCAGTCGTCGTGTTCTTGCCTTCTGTTTGCCAGGGTTGGAGACTTTAGGGCCTTTCGTTTTCGTGCTCTTGCAGGTATAACTTGAATCTGGGATTCTCAAACTTTTTGGGCCTTATGACCTCTTCAACTATTAAGGAACCTCATCAAACTTGCATTTGATATTTATCATGTGAGAAACTGAAGTGGAAGGTTTTTGCAACTCCAGTGCATATTGCGTGAGCCATCAGAGTAATGATGTCATCTCACTCAGTGGTCTCTGGCCAGCTCCACCTGCTCTCATTACTAGGGTGTAAGAGAAACTATATCTTTGTATTCCTAGGAAGTAGTTGGGCATTGAAGACCCCAGAAAAAATCTCAAGAACCCCAGAGGTCCCTGAGGACCACTGGCCTGTTAGATGCACAGTTTCTGTCCACCACCATGTTGTTCTGTGTAACACAGGTGCACGGGGTCAAGGCTGAAATCGCTGAGTCATCCATGGAAAAGGATCCTAGAGAAAACTGCAGAGCCCTGTCCAGCTCTCCAGTTCGCATACAGGAGCCTAAGGCCCCAAGGTTCACGCAGCTCCAGTGCCAAGCCAAACTGATACCTAGAGCTTCTGCCCACTGGGCTTATCGTGGCCCAAGACATAGTCTTTGGGGACAGATAGCTTAGTTCTATCCCCAGCTCTGTTGTATAATTAACTTCTCTGGCCTCAGCTATCTCTTATATAAAATTCACATGATAATAAATATCTACCTCATAGACTTTCTAGAAAAATCAAATAGGATTACATGTAGAAAGGGCCTGGCACCTTGCACAAGAACCACACACGCATACGCATGCATGCACACATGCGCACACACACTCTTGCAGCTTCCCAGTTAACCCTTGGGACAATACAATAACAATCACTACTCCTAGAAATTGCTACCAGCTTTCCCTGCTGTCCTGGTCTCAATAGTTCCCTGGCTCAGCCACACTGCAGAGAACCAATTGGTGGCAAATGCCTCTCTGTCTGCCTTCCCAATAGGCAGAGAGCAGAGCTGACATGGGATATAATTAGTTACATGTCAGACCCAACAATCCATGCTGCATGTCACGCAGAGTGATCAGTGTTTTCAAGGTGGTACAAAACTTCATAATGAGCCAACAAATAGTATTATTACAGTTGAGTAAACTGAAGCCTGATTTATGATGATTAAAATTTGCTTCTAGCATATGGTTTTTTTTGGAATATGTGCATCTGCAGCACCATCCATTTGTAAATTCCATTCCCAAACTACCTTTTAATTGTCTGCTGATCTGGCCATGGGAGAATAAAATGATGGAAGGTGACCTAGTTCTCCCTACTTCACAGGCATAAATATAGCACTTTGTTCTTTGGGGGGATTCCCCACGGCCAAGAGATTACTGCCGCAAAATTTTAATATTATTAAAACAGTATACTTCATTGTGAAGACTTCACAGGCAAACAGAAAATAATGAATTCAAAAAGCAAGTTTAAAAATGTCCTATAAATAACTATCGCTCTGTGTATCCAGTCAAATGGGATAGTCTGCATGCCATGGGCCTTGCTATCTCAGATCCTGTTCAGACATATGTGGGTATCAATAATGAATGAATAAATTGATTCATCCTCTGTCTTGCTGAGTGTCTCTCTGGGAGATACCACTTGTGGCTCTTGTTTACCCAAAGATCACTTTGAAGACAGAATGCTCTGTAGCCCCAAATAGCAGCATCAGACATGTGATCCTTATCTCTAACCTGTGGGATTGGAGTTTCTCGTGCTTGCCATAAAGGGAGCATGGCTCAGCCAGAAGGTGCAGCAGGGCGAAGACCTGGACTTTCCCACCACACCTGCACTGACATGTGGGAGGGAGACATGAGCCTTTGTCTCTCTGAGCTTCCTCTACCCATCTGTGTCATGATCTCTCAGCAGCCATCCGTGTCGGCTGTTGGTCCATCGATGGTAGTTGATTCCTTCTACCTGCAGGCTTACAGAGAAGCCATGTCCAATCATCTTGAGTTTGGGAACGCATTGCAGTAAATAGAACAGTTATGCAGCAGCTGAGCTCACTGCAGCGATCCTGCTTTCCTGTCAGAGATATCTCAGTTCCCCAATATGCCCTCCTTTCCTGAGTGAATGAATGGACCCAGTCTTGGACCTGTGACTGACTGCCATAGACACCTTTACTTTTCCTGTGTTATATTGTTTATCTGTCACTGCATAACAAGCTGCCACAAACATAATAGCTTAAAACAAAAATAATTTCTCATAATTCAGCAGGAAGGCCAGAATGTCTGCTCACTGTGCATGGGTTTATTCGTATGACTGCATTTGGAATCAGCTCAGTTGAGACATGTTATGGTTTGTTCCTGGATGTCCCCCCAAAGCCTCATGCAATTATGGGGGGTGAGTTTTCAGATGTAGCTGAGTCTAGAATTTGTGACTGATTTATGGTCCAATGTTGGGACCACATAAGAGTGTGAGTGTTATACTCTCCCTAGGGCTGGTAGCCTATATACAATATAAGGGACAGAAAGAGGCTTATGTTCCCCCGCTTTGTTACTTTTGCTATCTTCTGTTGCTGTGAAGAGTTGCCCCTCTGCCCTGCCACCCTGGCTTGGTACCAGCCAGTTATGGACTGAAACCTCTACAAACTGGGAGCCAAACAAAGTTTTTCCCCTTTAACTTTGGGTGTTGGATGTTTTGTTTATGCAATGAAAGCAAAGTAACTAACCCTTCTCTATTGACCTCTTCAAAGGGGTCAGCCTGAGTTGTTCTGGCTCAAGAGATGGTGGCAGTGTGTCAGGACCCCCGCAGAGGCTCTCACCTTTTATTTCCTTTTTTGGTTTTTCAATGGATGCTGAAAGTTGAGGGGTGGAGCTGCAGGATCAAGACCAGGAGCCATGATGCATTGAGGCATTCACAGCACCCCTAAGAACGCATGGGAGGCCTGTGAGTCAAGAGATGTTTTCTGTGTCAGCTCTATTTTTAAGTAAGTGTGTGGTCCTAAGCTGCATTAGCCTCACAAGTAAAGGCAGAGTCTTGGACTAGGTGCTCCATGGCACACCCATCTACATAGCCACACCGTCTTCCATAGGGCATGGAAGTCAAATGTAACTGAAAGTATCCTGAACATGACAAACGACTGTAGAAATGAAATACATTCTAATAACAAATAATATTTGTACTCTAGTAAGTATATTTTCAAAAAACCTGTGATGAGGTTTAAAGCATATCTTTTAAAATATAGCCAATTAAAAACGATCACATTTTAAGAAATTCCTTCTTCAGGTTTCCATTTATGTGCTGGTATCGTAAGTTCATATTGAAAAAACTTGGCCAGTCACAGGGTGCTTGCATAAAGTTAAGCTCAACAGGAAAGAACCAAGAGATCAAATCTACCATTTGGCTGTAGGCTTTGTTCAACAGGAGGCCTTTTGGCTAATAATGACAGTCTATTTGCTGTAACCATTTGCCAGATTCTTATTTATTCTCTTGGTTCATTGTGTTGTGTCTGTGTCTACATGTTTGCATTAGAGAAACTCGAAGATGACCTTGTTCTCAATGTCCCAAGTCTATAAAGCTCCCTAAGGGACTGAGCCATCATGGACCCCTTCCTTTCTATATGTGGGCAAAGGCTGAGAGACTTGGGCTCCTGTCCTCGGTAAACAGTCTCATCCCCAATCATTCCTTTGTTTATTCTCTGAAAACAAGTTCTGCAGTGGTGGGGCTGAAAGCCTGGAATCACTCTGACTTTGGGGTGGCTGCTATATTGGCTTCACATCCTCCTCATGCTTAAGGGTGTTCCTGTCAGCTACTAGCTCTCAATCCTTCAACTCCTGAATACATGCAGTTACTGCAGCATTAACGAGTCTCATGGTGTTGTGGAAATAAGTGCAGATCAGCATAGAGACAAGCAATGGCTCCTGACTCAGAGCTTGCCATTGCAAGGGAGGTGGCCATGTTTGCTTGCATTTGGCAGGGACTCAAAGGCAGGCAGAGGAGAGAGGCATTTTGTAGGGTGACAAAAGGGGTGGCCTCAAGCCCTCTGTCATGGCCAGGACCTGGAGAGCCCTCCCAGAGCCTCTAGTGCTCAGAGGCGGGCCTTTCAGAAGGGGATGGGGTCGTGAAGGGTGCTGCACTTATCATGTATGAGTCCGTGAATGATTTGACAAGGGAAAGTACTGTGAGGAGGTGGGGTCTGGTTGGATGAGGCAGTCCTTGGGGCGTGGCCTGCCAGGCTTTCTCTCCCTGCCTGGCTTTTCTCTCCTCTCTCTGCTTCCTGACCACTGTAATATGTGCAGCTCTCCTCTGCTGTGCCCCTCTGCCATGCTGTCCTGCCTCAGAGCCAGCTGACCACAGACTAACCATGAGTGAAAATAAACCTTTCCTTTAACTTGTGGGTGTCAGACATGGTGTCTCAGTGACAAGAAAGTGACTAAAACACCCTGATTAGAAGCCACTGGCCTGAAAGTATGGCAGTGCAAAGCATCGAAGGTACTTGGATTAGAAACTAGTTTGGCTTTTTTTAGGTAGGCCTAAAATTGGTAGCTGGGACAAAATTAGGAAAGTCTGCCAGTTATTAATTCTGGTCACTTGAGGCAAATTGCTATGGAGGTTGTGTGGCTACCTGTGCTGACCCCTGTACACAGCAGCATGACTTTCTGGACTGGTAGCTATAGAACATGGGGCCAGATTGTATTTTTGTACTGAGTCAGGCCATTGTCTATTTGTATGCTCAGTGCCTGAACTCAAGGAGCTAATCTTCTCTTCTTATTTCTCCTTCTCGAGAGTCCCTTTCTAAATCCCACAGCTATGGTGCAAGTCTTCTCTGAAATGTTGCCCCGGCACCTTGACCTTCCTCAAAATAGTTCTCTACTTTCACAGGGATCATTGCTGAGCTATTTCCTCACCCAGTGCAAAGCTCCTGGAGGGCAGACCTTCTGTCGTGCTCATCACTGCATCTCCAGGCCCTCCCGCACTTGCTGGGCCCCAGTCAGCTTACAGTTGATTAAGCAGTAAGTGATTGACAAATACCAGGCAGAACCCTAGGTAGCTCCCATTTCCCTTCTGCTCCATAATTCCCCCTTCATGGATGTTTACACCTGGGTACTCCACTCATAGGTCCAAATTGACATGCTTCAAATGAAACTTAGATCTTTCTCCAGGCCAGTTCTTCTGCCCTGGAATATCTCAATTTTCCAAAATCCAATGTTCTCCTTCACCTCCTCCCACCTCTTGGTCCCCAGAGGGTCTCCATCATTCTCTCACCATTCTCATCAGCACCATTCGGCAGGCGTCTGGCTGTGGATCTGACCCAGGCCTCGGCTAGTCAGACTCTGTTCTCTCCTGCTGGGTCCTTCCCTTCACAGCACTCCAGTGTTCTGACTCTGAAGGAGACTCTTGTGAAGCCTACAGCTACTTAACCTGGCAAGAGAGTGCTGGGCATTATGCTGCTGGTGGTTTGTCCAAGGTGCTCACCACCCCTGATGTGCCCTGACTCTCTTGCCAATCTCCAGGGTGTATGTCTGCCTTCCCTTCTCCACTCTGTTTTGACTCCCCTGCCAGCCTAGATGACGATGCACTTCCTGGTCTCTGTGGCAGCCATGTACATGCGGTCTCAGTTACTCTTCTCTCATTGTTGGGACAAATACCCGACACCCAAGATGAAGGAAGGAAAGGATTATTTAGCTCACAGTTACTGGAGGTTTCAGTTCATACTTAGCTGGCTCCAAGGCTGAGTGGCACAAGGCAGAGAGCATCCAGTTCATGGCAGTGGAACAGCAACAATGGCAACAGAGAGAGAGTGTGACTCTCTGTCTCTCTTACATTACATTCAGGCTATCTACCCCAGGTTGGACGTAGCACTCACACCCATGATCCCAGCAGTACTAAAACCTGTAATCTCAGCGGATCCCCCATAATCGCAGTGGATCATGAGTTAGTCTCAAGCTCTAGGAGTCCCTGCCCCATGACTGCATGGGCTTTGGGGGGACAACTAGACACAAACCGTAACACATGTACTATGTGACAGTCATCAGTGCACATACCGTCTACTGCTGAGTTCAGCTTGCTCAAAGCCACATGCTAAGTCTGTAGTGGATCAACAAACAAATGAAGAAATGAATGAAATGGCCAAGCTGTGCATTTAGAATATCCCCCATGTAGAATGGACTCATTCTTTTTGGGGGGGGCTGGGAATGGGAGAAGCGAGTATCAGGAATCTAACTCAGGACCTTGTACTTGCCAGGCAGGCACTTGTGCCATTGAGCTGTATCCCCAGATAAAATGGACTCATTCTTGGATGGATATGAGATTGGTGAACTCAGACCTGCACCTGAGAGTTCATTTGTGAATCATAAGATCATGTAGACAGTTGCTAAATAACTGTGCCTGGATCCTCACAGTGTATTTGGGTCTTTATTTTGTTTTCTTGTAAATCATTTTTTAGAAGCACTAGAGTTCTCTTCTCAGGAGATCCTTTCTTTGTGGCCTGTACCAGCAACATGGTCAAATGCCTGTTTTCCAACTCAGACCCAGAGATAGTTGTCCTCTCCTCAGTAAAAGTTCCATTCACACTACCACGGCACCCAAGAAAATATTCCGCTACTCATTAACACACTGCTGTCATGTGCCATAACGGAAAGAGCGGTAGGTTGGTAGCATGGGGAACACAGGGAGCTGGATCTGTGATCTGGGCAGAGAATGAGCAAAGTGGGTCCGTATGCCAACCTCATGGACCAGCACGGAGGAAAAGAAGCAAGTGGCTGGCCCTGGCTCGTGCCGCCAGAAAGGGCCTGCCAGTGTTGTTCCCTGGATTTCCATGAGGTCAGTGCGGCATGGAACACCAGCCTAGGAAAGCAGAATAAAAACAATGTCTACAAATCTGAATAATCACATGCAATACAGCTCTTTGTTTTAAAATATGATTAGGTAATGCAAATTGTACATGATAATCATAAATTAAAACAATTACAAAGAAAACAACACATTTATTGTTTAAACTGCTGAAGTTTATGTTTAGAAATTCCTTTTGGTGGCATGAATACCTCAGAGGATCCCTCTTTGCTGTCATAAGCTGCAAGGGAGCTTGTTCAGACGGTTTTCAGAATAACGCGAGATCTGGCGAGCCACCTCTCCGCCCTGCCGCACTCCTTTCTGTAGCTTCGCCACCAGGCACGCTTCTATATATGTGTCTCCTTTGCCTGAAATGCCCTTGCCCTTCGCCTTCTGCAGGATTTTGCTACACTTGATTCTTCTGTGATGCTGCCCACTCCCCTGGGACCACTTTCTCCCCTGCAGCTCATGGCGCCTGGCTAATGAGTACCATGACCCTGTGATGGACCTTAAGTGCAAGTCTCTCCACTCTCCCAAGTGCTTCCCTTTCCCAACGCCTCAGTGATGAAGACCCTGCCTTAGTTGTGTGATCTCCCCCCACCCAGAGAGCAGAACATGGAGGCACTCACTGGAAAGCTGCGAATAATTATTTAATGCATGTTTGTGTATGGCTCCTGCCAGTCTCTTTGTAGAGCACCAGGATTCTATCATGGCCCCACCCTAACAATTGATCTGATCACCTCTCAGAGCTGCCTGCTCTCATCAGTGTGGTCGATAAGTTTTCATACTCCTAATGCCATGAACATAAGGCCTCACATTCAAGCACTACACCCTCTCTGCAGGTAGCTGGTAGGCTGCACACATCCTCGGAACTGTGGGCCTGTGACAGGGTACTCGAGCTCTTGTCTGTGAGAAAGTGAGGGTCCGAGGGTACCCACAGGCCTTCCCACATGACCCCTCCTTGCCCACTCGCATGTTCTAGAAGGTGAGAGCACTTATGGTCAAGTCTCCCTTCCAGGTACTATGGAAACTTTGGACTTTAAAGGAAGTTTCTGGACCCTGAGAGTTGTTGGGAGGCCTTGGTTCATATTTTATATTTTTTCTTAGCCAACTCACAAGTCACAAGTAATGACTTATCAGTAGGTTTGTTGTTCTTGGCAGTTCTGGAGATTGAACTCAGGATCTTCATACTGTCTACACTCTACCATCCCCTTTTGAAACAGAATCTCCCTAAATTTCTCAGACTGGGCTTCAACTTGCATCCTCCTACTTCATCCTTCCAGAGTGCTGAGATTACAGATGTCCCCGCCACACCTGTTTTGGACAGGGCAGCTTAAATCCATGCATCTTTCCTTACTCACTATCCTTGTAGCTGCTAAAGCCATTTGATTTCAAGCCCTTGCTGAGAAAACCACACAAGTCCTTCTTACTCTCATTTTCTATGCACCACTTGTTAATGGTGAATTCTGGGGTTAAAGAATTCACCATTCACATCATATTTGTGGCACCAAATTAAAACTCACTTAGAAGTCATGATGTTTGAACCAGAACCAGAAAGTGGTGCTCAATTCTGCAGAGCAGATTTCCGGCCTCTTGGCTGAGTGGGTTGGTCACAAGTTTACCCTTCGTCTGGGGCAGAGGCATGCTGGCTTCTTGCCAGGGCCAACTTTCCTGTGCGCTGCAGCAGCCTAGGGCAGCAGCAAGAAGTAGCCCCCACCCGCAGGTGGCCCACCCCAAAAGTCAGCACCTTATTCTTTCCTTCTTACCCTCCATAGACAGCCCAGAGGGTCATTGAGGACTGTGCTGGACTCTCACCACAGTCGGCCTGGAAGGAAAGGTCAGCATTATTAGCAGTGATGTTCTCTTCTATCTAAATGTAACTTTTACTTGTATAAATGATCATTACAAAAACCCAACGGTTACTGCAAAATCCCAATACTTAAAGAATATCTTCACAGAGAAGATAATTAAAGGACTCCATGTTTAGGCAGTGTGAACGCACTTGAGAACTGAGTCTGAAGGTCGTTACATAGGAATCCCTCTTGTACTTTTCTGGGCATATAAGCCACCTTGGGATCATGATAAAATGCAGATTTGGATCCCAGAAGTCTCCGAGCAAGGACCTGGGCCAGGATTTCAACAAGCTCCATGCAGAGGCCCAGATTTCAGGGCTACAGGAACTCTCTCTTGACCCTGGCTGTCCACAGTCATGTTTGACAAGGAAGAAGCCCAATTGTGTGGTTGTTGACTCGATTGAGAGCCAGCTGAGCACCAAGCTGACTTCCGAAGCTGTGACTTCAATGCTCATGAGCTGAGTTGCTAAGATTACTAAATAAAACAACAGAAAATGTGGGAGTCTGGAGGAGGGGAAATGAGCTGCACGAAGCAGCTTCCCATTTCCTGATTCATCGTCAGGCGTCAGCTCTTTTGTTGGCTGGTGCTGATGGCCCAGAAAACACTCAACCGATAGAGTTGCAGCACAGTTGGGCAAGATGCGATTGTGCAGTGTTCACTGAGTGAGTGCTTCCTGAATCCAAAGACCATCATCCTATGTAGAGACACACACACGGGAAGACCTGAGAGCGGTTGTGTGTATGGTGTACATACACCCTGTGAAAATGCGTGTGCTGCTGTGTAGGTGGGCAGGTCCCAGGTTTGGGAGGAGTCTGTGTTGGGACTGCAAGCTCAGTGCAGGGCAGGGGAGCGGGTTTGGAGCTGCGACGTGGGAGGACAGCAGGGACCACTGCGGATGTGTAGCTTCTGGCAGACCACTTTAATTTCAGTGCAAGAGCGATCTGAAGAGCCGGCTTATCAACGTGTCAGGACTGCAGTTGCAGTTTGCTGGTTAGTCTCTGTTCTTTGAATGCTTTCCTGAAGTGCCATTTTGTCTCAGTAAAATGCTCCCTAAAAATACTCAAATATTTTTAGTTGTAGAGTACAAATCAGATTGAGCTGCACATTTCCCTGGTGAGCAAAAGTGATGAGTTTGTGTTCATTAACTCAAGGCCATCTGGTGCAGACACGCTGCAGTCTGTGAATCAAACGTGCATCAAACTCCAGGGATCAGAATGCGCGCCAGACCCAGTGTTTTGGAGAGTCAACAACAACCAGAGGGAGAACGAGGCCTCGGCTATCTTTTTCTTTTATTTTTAAAAATCGGTTCTGCCTTACAGTATATCAGAGCCTTACGTGCTGCTCAGCTGGCAGACCACATTGCCTGTCTTCATTGCCCATCTGAACAGTCTTTGGGGTGTGCTTCCGCTGCTGAAGTCATTGTACCCAGTACTGGCGGGGGGGTGGGGGCAGAGCATGACAGTCCTTTCTCTGCATTTGTCTATGGCTGTAGGCCAGAGCTGGAGTTGTGTGAGAGCGTGCACACAGGACAAAGCAGAGACAAAGCCATGTTGCAGGTAGCTGGTAGGCTGCACACATCCTTGGAACTGCCTTCCACAGAGAGCTGAGTGCTTGAGGAGCAGGGCTGGGAGCAGGGCTAAGAGCAGCAGTGAGCTTTCTGCTTCATGCATCTGCCAAAATACGAGTAAATAAAAGAGATGGCTCTACTGACCCATGACTGATAGGAGAAGAACCCTGGAAGAAAGGGGCTCCTGCGTGGACACTTCTCCCCTCAGTGGCTGTGGCTCCTGGTTTTGAAATTGAAGGCTTGTGTTTCCATGTCAGTGGTCGGCCCTGCAGAGAAGGGTAGCTGGCTTTTGAGTCCATGCAATTTCCTCAGTAGCCACAGTGCCATTTCCTTAAGATACCTGGCCCTGCCACGGCCAGGGCTGCAGATGGAGGGCAGATGAGAATCTGATTCCACCACCACACCCACTTGCTGCCTACTGCCCACCGTTTTCTGGCCACTCATAGTCTCTGTTCGAAGGTACCAGGCAGATGACAGGGTTCCACTGGGGAAGGGCTTTTAGATCTAGACAGACTACAGTAAGTAGAAATAAATAAGCAGCTGTTTTTCCACATCTTGTGACATGTTGTAGGGAACACATTAGGAAACTCCATTTCAAAAAATACAAAGAAAAAAAGAGAAAGCAAAAGATTGTAAGGATGCAAACAACTTTATTGTGGAAAGAAAGTAGGATGAGCAGTGTTCATAAAAATTTGCCCAAGTGCCTAGAAGAAAGCTGAAATGAATGCTGCTTCTTTTTCAGTGGAGTCACTTTTCAAGGTAAATGGGCAGCACTGCTGTGTGTCTCACTGCGCTTTCTCCCTGCAGCTGCCGTCCCTGACGTTAGTGCTTGCTAAAACGTAAGCAGATAGTGCTTCTTTATGTGGTCTTGCATACCTGTGGCTAGCACCAGAGGTGGAGTGCATCCTCCATCACTAAGTCCTGGGTGAAGCTTTCTTCATAGTTAGAAAAGCCTGTCTTCCAGTGTGCAGAGACTGTCGCTCACTGAAGTCCTGGCTTCTTTAATGGAGCCGTGGGGCATGCCTTGGCTTTGGCCTTCATCTCGGAGTGGGTGGAATGCACACTGTCAGCAAGATCAGAGTGCACAGCACACCCTGGCCACACACATGTGAGGATGCGCTGCAAGAATGGGTCAGTGAGGGAGGCACGTGAGCTCTGGAGGAGTCTTCTGGGGGGAGTTTGATTTGATTTTCAATCATATAATTAACATATGTTTGTTAAGGAAATACAGAAGAAAATGATAAGAAGTGCCTTTACTGATCACATTTGGAAGCATTTTGATATGTGTAGCATTCCTGTATAGTAATTAATACCTTAAACAACAGAAGCATTCTATAAATATGTTGTTTTATAGTATACCTTTTCACTGATTAATAGTTTATGAATATCTTTTCATACTATTATGCATTATTTTACTATATTATTTATATCCCTGTGTAGTGTCCATTGAATGGATATGCCATGATGTATCCAACCAGTTCAGTGTTTGACCTTGGTGTTAACATTTCCTGATTATAAACCTTGCTGCAGTGAGCATGCTTGTGGGTGAATCTAAGCGTGAGCTCCCATAAAGGGAGCGGTCACATGTGTAAGTGTGCAGACATTTATGGGGGGGTTGTGTGTGATCAATATTTTTTCTTACTATGGAATTTTCATACTGTAAGAAACTGAGTGTTGTCCTCATAAATATTTATGTACAGGCACTGTCATGTGTATCTTCTTCACCAGCATGCGACCCTAAGATACCCCAGCCCTCCAGCATGCCTCCCCTCCTCCCTTCCAGCCTCCATGGAGGCTGGCATGGAAGTGCTGAGCATTGACACATATCGAAAAAGGAAAGTGGCCACAAAAGAGCAGGAGGGAAGTAGGGAGACTGTCATGATCGGAGACTCAAAGCTCTAGTGGGAGCTTTATTGCTGATGGCCATGGGATCTGCCAAACATACTATCTTAGTTACTTTTCTCTCGTTGCTGGGACAAATACCCGACACAAAATGAGGGTAGCAAAGGTTTATTTAACTCACAGCTACTGGAGGTTTCAGTCCATGTTCAGCTCGCTCCAAGGCAGAGTGGCACATGGCAGAGGGCAACCTTTCATGGTGGCAGCTAAGAGAAAGAGTGCAGGAAGAGCAAGCAGCAGCTCAAGCAGCTAACTTCTCTTGCTACCTTACATTGAAATGCAAATCATTTGCCCCAGGGGAGGTGCAGCGCCCATTCTCACAATAATCAATTACAAATTCCAGAAGCCACTCGATGACTGCATGAGACTTTGGGGGGACATCTATACACAAACCATAACATTCCACCCCTGGGCCCCCAAAGACTCATGTACATCCCTTCATGCAAAAGACATTTTAGTCCATCTCTACAAGTTTGATAATTCTAAAATCTTGTACTAAACCTATCCATATTACATACCAACATTTCATTGATTTCTCAATTTCTTCACCATAGAAAAGGAGGACTTTAAAATGCATGCTCTGTCTGAGGGCATTTCCAGATCTGGCCATTTCTGAATCTTGGCTTCTGAGTTCGTGCGTAGCCTCGCCTGACGGCATGCTGTGTCAGAGATGAAGAAAGCGCAGGGTGGCTGGAGGAGTAGGTTCACCTCACGGATAAACCCCCATGCACAGCACGCAGCCAGTGGGGGGAGGCTGGGCTGCACACACCATCACTGAGGCGGGCAGGCAGGCAGGGTGGCTTTGGGAAGCTGTCTGAAAGTCTTGGCTGGATGAGCCTAGCTGCAGAACCAGATGGGCGCTCTCAGAAAGCAGATGATGGGTGAGGGTCCTGGGATCCCAGAAACAGGTAATGGGCAGGTATCTAGCAAGGCTGAGGGCCTACATCAGCAGGGGCCAACTGTCATAGGACAGAGGTTCAAAGTGGAACCTCAAAGAGTCCTTGGAATTTAGAGGTAACAAGGCATGGCTTGCTTCAAAAAGAACCAAAGTTCTGCAGCTTTGGCAAGAAGAAAACTAGTCCAAGAGTGGAAGTGGGATTTGGCAAAAGAGCCTGTCAACAGAGATCAGTCAGAAGTCCAGGGCACAGCATAGTTGGGGTCCACCAAGACTGCTGCCCCACTGTCCTGAGCTCTTTGTTCTGGGCAGCTGGAGTCAGGAGCCTGGCCATCAGGCAGAGTCCACAGTCACCACCACAGACCCTTCAACTGCCAGTGCAGTATGTCCTCATCTCTTCTATTTCCTGCCTGCAGGCAGCTGTGTCCAGAGACCTCTTTGGTGGAGGGGTGCATCCCATCAGTACCACATAAGCTGTGGCCTTTGCTGCTTTTCTGTGTTCACAGCTCATGGTGCTGTGCTGCCCAAAGGGCTGCATGGGTTACCAGTAAAGCCCTATGCTTTTATTTTCCTTTCTTAGCTGGGATACTTTTTAAAGAAGAAAAAGCTTCCATTGATTTTGTTTGTTTGTCCATTGGTACAGTTCTTTAAAATAAGACAGAATAAGTACTCAGTGTTTTCCTTTTAGGTATCCACATTGCAGTAATACAGTAAATTGGTTTCCTCTCATCTTTCAAATATGACCATTATGATTTTTTAGAATAATATTAGGGGAGCTGGGGAGATAGCTCAGTGGCATAAGCACCTGCCTGGCAAGCAGAAGGTCTCAAGTTTGATCCCTAGTACTGCCAAAAAGGAAAAAGAAGAAGAAGAAGAGGAAGAGGAAGAAGAGGAAGGTTAGGAACTCAAGGACTTACACACATCTGATGGTTTTCAGTGGAGCGCAATGATTACCTTTATTGATAGTCATATTTTCCTGTCTTTGGCCGGTTGGAGCCTGTCCACACTGGCTGCTGAGTCCTCCTGATACTGCTGCCTGGGCTTTCATGTCTTCCTTACTAGCTGGTGTATGAAGACACTGTAGGCTTGTATCATCTGTTGCCTGCCCCCTATCTGGAATCACCCATTACTCTAAGAAACCAGATTTCTTTTACTCACAGAAGATATTTCAAGACCGTAGCCTGGGAAATACGGAGGTTTTTTTGCCACTGTGTTAGTCATCCTTTCTAGTATTCTTAGTGAAAAGAGCACACATACATGTAGTGTACCTGTATATGAATGGTATCAAATATTTTGTGATTTCAGATATTTCAGACTCAGATTCTAAAATACATAGTTTTTACTTATCTAATTGTATATGGTTCACACAGACATAGAATTAGGACATCCCATAATTATAACAGTGATCTCCAAATAACAATACCATTACTATCATCAGGAATGATTAAATATTTTCAACCTTCCTCTTCTCTTTCCTTCTTCTAGCTTTTACAATACTGGTATTTGTATTGTGAGGGCCTAGAGCCAGTGCTTACTGAATTTTCCCCTTTTGACCCTCAGGTGTCTTATTTCTGCTGATAGTTGTACAATTAATGCTCACCCTCTTGAGGGTGATGCCAGCTCAGTCATTCTGCTTATCTGAAGCTCTACCTCTTGTAGAGTCCCTTAAGTAAGGGCTCATCTCATAGAAATAGGGTTTTCTGAGTTTTGCATGCTCTTAGTACTTTGCCTGCTCCTTCATAATTGAAGTTAGTTTTGCTGACCATAAAACCCTACCTTGTACATTTTTCTTGGGTCATAAATGAGTATCTTGAGTACCAAAAATATGAGCAAATAGTATAATTTCCTCTGTTGTGAAACATCTTTATCAAAAATTGCATGGTAGCCCAACTTTTCTTTTGCTTATAAGTCATCTTTTTTTTATATAGATGGCCAAGGGCTATTTTGTTCATTTTAAGCCCAGTAGTTTTACTAGGTGATGTGTCAGTATTCACCATTCCGGGCTGCTGATCTTGAGGGTGTGATGTGCTTTTCCAGTATGTCGTTTTAAATCTTTTTTTTTTTTTTTTTTCCAATTTCAGGAAAACTGTCTGAAGTCAGACACTTCAGTGGTTTTCAGTTCCTTGCCTTGGCTTTCTTTCTCAGAGGCTGACTGGCTGACTTCCATTCTCTGTTGATTAGGTCTTCTTTGCCTATCTTCAGTGTTTGGCCCTTTCTTGAAATCCTGTTTATCTTTGTCTGCATTTTCTTTTCTCTTTTTAAAAACACATCCTTTTCACCTTCCGTTTCCTTTGAGTCATCTGTCATTTGTTTTAATGTATTGCTTTTGTGTTTCTTCCTAGTTTAATTTGCATTTCTAAAATTATTCTAAAGTGTTATTTCAGGTCTTATATCATTTTCTTAAGGCATTTAGTTCATTGTAGCATGAAATAATAATACGCTACACTTCAATAGCTTTTTGGCATGCTGTCATTATCTGCAGTTCTATTCCTTTTCTTTTGGATCATGACTGTATCTGGGATTTGATCCGAATGTGTACCACCTCACGGAGGCCCCTTTCTCCCCCTTCCCCAGCCATGTTCCCACAAGGGGAGGTGGCCTCAGATATGAGCATTTTAAATATATATATTTTAAATTATGTATTTAGTACAGGCTCTTGCTCCACAGCTCAGACTCATAGTGATCCCCCTGTTTTTCACCTCCCCAAGGGTGGGATTATAGGTGTGCACCACCACACCTGGTCTAGATATGAGCATTTTTGTGAAATTTGATTTTCTGTATACGTAGTTCTGAAGCTTCTGCAGGATGGAGCTAGTGACTTCGTGGCACCCCTTCCTCTGCCCTCTCATGTGTAAAGGCCATGCAGTGCCTCCCTGCGACCTCTTCTCCTGTTCTTCCTCTATTCTCTCTGGCTCTGTGCTTCACTTTACCCCTGTAGTTTCTCTCTAATACTGGGCTCTGCTGTGGACTCCAAGGTTCCTCGGCTGCCAGGGCATCCTCTGCATGCGTGTCCCAGCCCAAGTGCATGCACACAGCACCCCCAGTGGGGCAGCAGGCTGTCCCACCCTCAGCTGAGCATCCTGAACATCCCAAATGCCCCTCTGTGCCTGCCGGTGAACACTGGGCACAGGCTGATGGTTATGCCATCAGATGCGCTTGGCTTTTTCCAGCACGGCTGCCAGAGTAGCCCAGGTCTCATGGCTGTTGGTGGCTCTGTCCATTGGCTTGAATTTTAGAGCTCAGGGAACACCTTGCCACCTAGTTTTGTTATAAACGTGTAAGTTGTTGATATAGCACATAATTTCTCAGTATGTTTTTTCTGTGAGGAAGATGTCATTACAGCTGCCATCTGCCCAGAAGCTCCCAGGGGGAGTTTAAGCTGATGGCGGGCAGGAGTCATTGTGAGTGCCCAGCAGCAGCTCCTCCATGGTCCTGTGGTGTGCATGTTCCTGGAGAGACAGGAAACCATCTCCCTTAGGGTAAGGACCGCTATCCACATAAACAATAGCATAAACAAACACAGATCTGCCTTTGGTAGCTCATCTTGTTTCCCAGGAGAATACCTGTTTGTGCACACGGTGGGGACACAGGGTCCGGAGAAATGATAATGAGTGGCCAGTGTGACATCGGCTTTGGGGGTTCACAGCCGTGAACCTCACCTCGGCCAGGGGAAGGCAGCTGGGCGATCCTGAGAATCTGGGTGCCTTTGTCTGTTGGAGTACTTCACCCAGCAACAACTTAGCTACTTCTTTGCTTACATCCCTAATTAAAGCAATTTCCAACCTAATAGAGAACCTCATCCCGGCTAATAGAGTTGGACAACTCCTTGGTGGCCTCTGCCTCTGTCCTCTCAGGCTCATAGCTCCTGGTGAAGCTGCTGCAGCCTACAGCAGGCCACCCACAGAAACATTTAATGAGCAGAAGAGTATTGTTTCTTGGAGACATAATTACAGGGACACTTAATGCAACCTTCCCAGAGATAACAGGCCTTTTGAAATGTGATGTGTTGGGAAAGGTTTCGCCAAGATCAGTGACTGCCTGGGCTGTGGTGAGCCCTGTTAATAACGCCTTCCTTCTGCCCTGGCCAAAGGGCTCCGGAGTCCATCTGGGAAGATTATTAAAGTTTTCTTTGTCAGTGTGTGCCTGAGACTTACAGTTCCAAGTTTCTTCTTCTAGTTTTCCAGTTTGCCATTCACTTATGAATGTGGCTGTGCACGAAATGGCGAATCAGTCCCTTCCCCTGGCCCTTGGGCTCCCCCACCCCTGGGAGCTGTAAGACCACCATGTAGGCACACAGACCCAACCTTGCATCTTGCTCGGACTCCTGAAGACTGAAAGCTCTAGATACAAATAAAGCCTCAGCTAAGAAACACAGCTGAGGACTTTCACACGCCCTGCCTTCTGGGAACCTCGATTTTCACTTTGCTCTGCGCTGAAAGTACTTGGAAGCCATCTAGCTACTTACGGTAACCGAAGAAAAGCACTTTGTTAAGTAACATGACTTTTGTGAAGTGGCAAACGTTTCCTAACTTCTCTGTTCTAAAGTGTGAGCGTTTTAGCAACGTATTGTCATTCTTCAGGCAAAGACTTCTCACTGTCTTCCCCTCCATTTCCTGGAAAGAGAAACGGTTCCCTTCATGCAGTCTGCATCATGTCCCCGCTCATCTCTTACGTTGTTCTTTTGTTTAAACCATGTGCTTCCGGGGCTCGGGCGATAGCTCGGTGGCACAAGTGCCTGCCTGGCAAGTGTGAGGTCGTGAGTTCAAACCCCAGTCCTGCAAAACAAACAAACAAATAAACAAACAATAAACCATGTGCTTCCAAAAAGCAGAGAAAAAGTCCTGGACTTGGGAGGAAGCCCCATGTTCCCATTTCTCCTTTGCCAACACTTGCGTTGCGATTTTGACAAGTTAGTTTAACTTACATGAGCCTCAATTTCTTGCCTATTAAAGTGGGTATAAAAATACCTGCATCACTCTGTTGAAATAGTATTAATATATACTAACACAATTTATAATATAATTATATGTACTATATATCACTGCCAATGAAAATGCCACTTCTTGTTTAAAAAGTGTATGATATTTGCCCATATGAGCAGAGCTTTATCCCTTTGTACTGCATTGCTGAGGACATATTTCTCAATGGAAATTTTTCTACAGTCATAAATCAGAAATACCCAATTGTTCTGTAAGCAACAGGCCCACAACTGAGAAATCGGCCTGAATCCGTGGTCCTCAGTCCTTGCTTTGCTCTGCACCCTCCTGAGTTTGGCTTACAATAGCATTTCCTCCTGTTCTCTGTGAGCCTAGCTCCTTCCACGGGCAGGACAAGTCCCTCAGCATCCAGGACCACAGAAGACTTCCAGTCCCGCCTTCCTCCTCCCCATCACTTCCCCAAGAGGAGGCTGTCTGGGACTTGGGCATCCTGGTTTCCGGCTGGCCTCCTGCCCCTCCCTTGCCCCTCCCCACTCACCCCTCCTCCCATAATCTTGGTCTCCCCATAGAGTCGGCTGCACTGCTGCTTAAATGTCACTTGTGAAACAACAGAAGGACACGCTGTTCTTGCAACATCTTGAGAAACAATTTTGATCCATTTGGTGTTAAGAGCACTCACAAGAATTCAGGGCCCCTCGCCAGCCTCTTCCCCTGATACAGTTCATGGGGGCAACTGGGGATAAACCGAGCTGTCCATCCCCCCCCCCCTCCAGGGATGCCCTTTCACCCATCACTCTTATCCTACTCGAAGTTTAAGCCCGGTTGTCTTTGGGCTCTGCTGGATTCGAAAGCTGGTTCATTTTCAGGCTGGAAAAGAGTGTGATCTAGGCTTCCTCATGCCTTGGGCCATGTTCCTGAGGAACCTGCCAGGGAACATGGCCAGGGCTGGCACTGTGCTCTGGGCCAGGAGGTGCAGACCATGAGGTGCAGGGAAGGCTGGAGATACTGTGCCCTGCTGTGGCCCACAGAGCCAAGTACAGTGTGGGAGGAAAAGGTCAGACTTCCATGTGTCCCCAGTACCTGGACCCGTGCCTTCTAGCTGTGGAATGTTTGCTGAAGGAAACACGCTCAGCTTGCTTCACCAGGGATGCAAGGTGCAGGAAGCAAAGGGATGCGGCCACTCTCTCAGACGTGCTCCTGGCTGCATTGAGATGACATACTCACACAGACATGCATATGTTAGTATTTTAAAACCCAGAGATCCCTCACTCGTCAAGGTCCAGATGAGCAGCTATGCTAGGAGTTGGAATTTTAATTAGCTGCTTGTTCTAGCCGGAGCTCCTGATGGCAGCACAGCGAGTGCTCATCCCTGCCTGCTTGGGTTATGTGCCACGAGGACTGTGGTGCTGTGAAGTCAGTTAGGTTGTAATCATTGAACACTCAAAGCTGGATATTTGTGGCTTTTTCCCATCATCCAAGGAAGCTCCTGAGGCCTCAGATGTGCCAGAGGACCCTTGTCCAAGAGCAGGCTGGGCAGCACTGGCACATCTCCCTCCCAGGCCCTTCACTGGCTCTGTTCACCTCCTGCGTGCTGGCAGGCGAGCTGTAGGCCACCAGCAGTACCCCTCCCCCATGTCCTTCCAGCTATGCTAAGAATTTGAAGAAAATGAAAAACAGATTTTTCAGGCAGGATCATGCACCAGAAATTTCCAAGAGTCCTATTCTAGCTAGCCAGTCACCTTGGCTCTCCGCATGGCGGGAAACCAGCAGCTGAGGTTTGCAAAGATAGTGAGCTTCTCTAGAAACCTGTGCTGTCGGGAGCTGGGGAGATAGCTCCGAGGCACAAGTGCCTGCTGGGCAAGTGCAAGGTCGTGAGTTTGAACTCCGGTCCCACAAAAAAAAAAAAAAAAGAAAGAAACCTGTGCTGTCGGCCCTGCCTTTGGGTGGACCTCAGCCTGTGGGTGAATGTGGCAGAGACCAGCCTTCCCAGGATAAGCAGCACCAGCCACTGCGAGATGTGGGCCGGGGGTGGAAGTGACGGGTTGTCTCCGCCCTGAACTCAGCGTACGGATGCCCAGGTTCGGAACCTGGCTTGGTCAGTTTCACCTGTGCCCATCTCTCCTAGACAAGTCTTTCCCCTCTAACGTCTCACTGATCCTGCTTGAAAACTCAGCTGGGGGAACAGGATCCTTACCCGGTTCGGCTGTTTGCACCTCTGTGTTGAATAACACATTTGAGATTCTCTTTATCTGCTTTTTTTTCACCTTTGAATTCCTCATGGAGGCTGAGCTTTGCCAGACAGATAAATCTGAAGCAAAATTAGAAGCTCTTGCCTGTGCTGACTTCTAAGGGCCTTCCTGGTTTTCTAAGAAGCAACCAAAGGGGGGAAAAAAGTCAAGACAGGAGAAGCAAACTTTCGGCTAATTACCATCTTTTTCCCCTCTGAGCTCAGAGTACTGTTCTTAATTTCCTGACCAGCTTGCGCCCCTCCCCCGCTCCCTCTGAGCATCTGTGTCGGTTTCAAATTGAGCTGCGTACCTGCTGCTCTGAATTTCCAACATACCATACCAGTTGGTTTGCCAAACAGTGAACTGCCAGCCATCTGCCATCCAAAGTCAGAATTTACATTGTTTCATCTTAAAATAACGCCTCCGGAATAGCAAGCCACTCTGTGCATCAGGTTTTAAAATTGACAATCAGCCAGAATTAAAAACAAATACCAAATGGGCATAAAAAAAGAACATGGTGAGGGGGGAGAACTGACATTTGACAGAGAGTTTATTTTTCAGCATTCTTACCTGATTTTCTACCAAAATAGCCATGCCATTTAATTTTATCTACAACAGCAGGACCTACTTATAGACTAAGAACATTAACTTTTTCCTTGCTGGCACTGGATAGAAGAGAATGCCAATCAGGGAGGAGGGGGCTTCTGGACAAGCAGATCTCATACAGTGAAGGGGGAACACCTTACCCAGGGGTACACGTTGGTTTCCAGGAGGGCAGCACATAACATCCACCGGGACTCCCAGCTCCTGAGCAGGGCATCTCTTGCTGCCCACTTTTCCCTCCTTTGCCTGTCCCGACAGCCATCATGGCCTAGAGAGGCTCCCATCCCTCTTGAGTTCCCATGCACAACTGTAGCAGCCTTGAGGCTTGAGGATGGGCAGAAGAGAAGGGGCATGTGGGACACTCAGGATCTATGATGTTAGCCTGTGGCCTTGGGGTGAGAGCCACCACTGTATCTAGATGGCTTTCCAGGGCTTCGCGGGGGGGGCGGGGGGAGAGAGAACAGAGAGTTTGAAAGGGAGAAGGAAGAGAAGCTTGCTTCACGTTCTTTTTTGGGAAGCTGTTCCAGGCAGAAGCAGCTTGAGGAAAGTGTGAAGTTCTGAGTGGGCAGAGGAAGCCAAGGGTTCTATTTATATCCAAGACACCTGCCCACAGTTTGGAACTCTGTAGCTGGGTATTCTGGGCTGATCTGAAAGGATATGGGGTCCTAGGAGCCATGACCAAGACCTGTAAAGCCTCCCTGGAATTCTGAAGCTGCAGTGGGGACTGTGCAAGCCCCATTTCATCTGTGCTGCAGTATTCTGAAGTACAAGCCAGCCTCTGCTCATCTGGGTCTTGATGTGAAGGTCAACTGCGGCTGCCTAGGTGTAGTTTGGTTTCTGGTGGGCAGGTGGCAGCTCCGTATAGGGGCTCTTTCACCTTCCTTGCATAGAGCAACAGCGCACCTTCCCACCAGTGGCTCCCAGCACCTGTGCATCTGGTCTTCAATGCCAGGGCATCTGGCCTTCCCCTGGGCTCCTTGTGGCATGCCACAGCCATCACCCCTCCTCTTGCAGGCCCTGAGCCATGTTCATGTGACCACTGGGCCACTGAGATAACATGGGACAGAATGGCTTAGACTGATGTTGAGGCGAATGGCCTACTGTCACCTGGGGGGTGCTGCACCTTCCCTCCCCGAAGTCTCCTGATGCTGAGAACATACTTGGGCCAATTGTGAAGGGAATGTTGCTCCTCCTCTCACCTACGTAATTTACCTTGGTCTGTTTATAAAAGTCCTGTGAATTCATGCATGCTGAATTTGGCCACATCACACTGTACTGAGAAGCAGGAGCAGATTGGAACCTGGAACTCTTGTGTTGCTCAGGGCTCACTAGACCTTTTGGTTTAGAACTGGAGACTGTCACTTCGCATGCCCTGACACCCCAATCATGGGATGAGGGTACGGAGATTAGGAAGCTATTCTACTTAGCCTGAGGAGATACTAAGGTCAGGGTGGAGCTTTCTTAGGAGAGAGAATGTGCTCACTAACTCTGGGGACAGGGGACACTACACATGCCAGCGCCAGCCCACCTAGATGGATTTCCCGGTGAGCAGACCTACTTGGCAGTAGAAGCTTCCACCCTGCAAAGGAGTGAACCCTCTGTGCAGCAGAACCAGGCAGCAGTCGAATGAGCTTTTGTCACTGAGCCATGGGGAGAGCACCTCGGTGGTGCCTCGGTGGAACCAGGGCACCTCACACCTCACCCAGACTCCAGCCCATAAAATCCATATTCTGAGATGAGTATGCAAAGCAGCGGTGGTTATGGTGACGATGTGTTTTACAGCTTAAAATAGATGCCGCTGATTTTTACAGAGTGAATCATTTTTAAGCCTCCTTCTCCCCAGCCTTAAAAATTGGATCAGCAGAATGCAAACTAAAACAAAGCAATAAATAAATAAATAAATAAATAAAGTTAACAGAAAAGACGGAATGAAACAAATGATTTGATTTGTTAGAAGGTGTTTTTCTTTGCAAAGTCAGGAAATGAAAGCTGTCTGTCCCAGGGACCACGGATCCATGCAGAAGGGCTCAGGCCAAAGCTCGGGTTGTATCGAATGATATGGCCTGTAAAGTTCTGCTCCACTCCGAGTGGAAACACTGTTTGCAAGATATACTATTGTGTAATAAAAAGTAAAAGCTGCTTTATAAAGCAGTCCTAAGGCGATATCTGACCCTGAGTTAGCATCATTACTAAGGAAACCATAGAGACGGTGTGTCCATTATTACATGCATCTCCATCCCAAGGTTGCCCTCAGCAGGAGGGGTTTCTCCCTGCAGAGTGTAGTGTCACCTCTTCCGTATCACTGTCCTCTGTGCCAGCTGCCATGGGGGCCTGCATCCATCTGTAACAGCTTTTTCTCTCTGCCAGGAGATGGGACAGTAAAGCAGCAAGCCTTCATTCTAGAGGTCCCTGAAAGTTGAGTTAGAAAGTAGGATTCTGTGGTCTGAGGGCACAGTAGTGTCCTAGAGGGACCAACACCCCACAGGGGAGTAGAAACAGGCTAAGGAGCCAACAACAGGATCCAAGCTCAGGCTTCACAATGCCTTTGAGATGAACTCTGCATTGTTATCTAAAAAAACAAGGAACAATATTTTCACTGGCTATGTGTTTAACAGTGTGTTATGATAAGGTTCAAAATTTTAATATTACTTTAGGTCAGTGGTTCTCAACCTTTCTAATGCCATAACCCCGCAATACAGTTCCTCATGTTGCGGTGACCCCAAACCAAAAAATAATTTTGGTGGCTACTTCAAAACTGTAATTTTGCTACAGTTATGATTCGGAATGTAAATACCTGATATGCATTATGTATTCTCATCGCTACAAATCAAATATAATTTAAACAGTGATTAATCACAAAAACAATATTTAATTATATGGTGAGAAATATTTATTACTAATTCCAGTAAATGACATTTCACCATGGTATAGCATGGGTTTAAAAAGCCATCGGAAATATGTATTTTCCGATGGCTTTAGGCGACCCCTGTGTTTTGGTCGTTCCACCCCCACCAGGGTCATGACCCACAGGTTGAGAACTGCTGCTTTAGGTATTACAAGCTAACGTGACATTTAAATACTATTGAATTCAGGCTATTTTCATACAAAATCTTTTAAATAGATAAATAAACAGAGGGGACTCGGGTTTCCACCTTCCTTTCAACCAGAAATAATCAGGACAGCAGTTTACCTAGCCAAAGCTTGATCATGACACTACTGCCCCCTAATGGTAGACAGGCTTAATTGCAGATAAAGTATTACAAAAGACAGGCTGAAATTGTCCATAACCAAGTGTAGTAAAGCAATTTCCAGAGACTGATCTTTGTAAATTGCTATCATAGAGAACTAAGGGATTTTTGATCTTTTGACTTTTCTTGTCTTCTCACTTGCATTTCATTGAGATTCATCAAAAATCAAGAAAAGATAATAAAAATTATAGAAATAAGCAATACCTCAAAATTTAATTTCAGGATGAAAACTATTACTAACAGTGGGAGATGGATTAAAATAACTTCATGTTTATAGCTAATGGTTGATGATTAGTTAATGGTTAGTTAAGCACTACTTAAACATCACGGATAATTAGGGCCTACTAAGAACAAAATGCTTAAAAATAGTGATAGGGACAAATAATATACATATGAGAATGTTTAAATCAGTTTCTTATGTTTTAAAGCATCCTTGTATAACTTAGTAGCAGATATGTTCACTCTTTTCATTCTTTTTGGTCTTTTTGAGACAGGGCCTCGTTATGCAGTTCAGGCTGGTCTTGAGCTCACTTTTGTAGCTCAGGCTGATCTCGAACTCACATCGATCCTCCTGCCTCAGCCTCCCGAGTTCTGGGATTACAGGCGTGCGCCGCCACGCCCAGCTTCTCTTCATTCTTTTATGTGGTTCTAATTGAAGTGCACCTTCCTACAGAGCTGGTCCGTGAAGCCTTCCCTTATTCTGACCCCTTTCTTTTTTCTGCTGGCCACTTCAACTCCCATTATTCCCTGAGATACTCGTGACTGCCCGAGGGACTGGAGGAGGGCCACAGAATTTGGCAGGCCCGCTGACCTGCACGGACCAGGCATGTGCAGTGTCCTGTGGTTGTGTCACTCAGCATGGGGGTGTGGAACGGCCATCATGGAGGCGGACACGTATCAATGTTTCCATGGTTAAAAAGCCCTGGTGTTGGTTTTGGGACATGTGTCACATACCCATGAGAGAATGTATCTGCACCTCCACCCCATCTGCTGTCCACCATCCCAGTCCATCCCCAGCTACTGGGGCTCAACCCCAGGCACACTGTAAGCACTGGGGAACAGCTTGAAGCCATGCTTACCTGCAGCTCTTTCTGTACCCAACAAAGACAAGGAACTCTGGGTCATGAGAGGAGATTGATAAAAACTGAAATCATCTGTTATTTTTAGAGTATATTATTTTGAGACAAGATCAGGAAGGAAATAAATAGCAAAAGGCATTTGAAAGTCAGAAAGGAAGTGATTCGCCATCCCAGCCTCTCAAGATGGTGCATATTTAAGGTGAGGGAAGCTCATTATGGGAGAATCACTTTTGTAACCATCTGTCATGCTGGACCCAGGGATAATGTCATTGGTCTCCAAACTTCTAGTGATCAGCATGGCCCTCAACTTTCCTAACCTCATGCAGAACAAATGTGAGATCAACCCAGCTTTTGTGAGATGCTCCCTACAATTCTAGAGTGACATCATTGTTTGTCTCTTATTCTCACTGTTTGCTTGGACATAAGTGAAGAGCAACGATGATAGATGTGTTTGCTGGTTGGAAAGGGGGAGGAGGTGACTTGGTACCTGCCTCAGGCGTGTGCATGGCTTTGTCTGACATCAAGATTGTGAGACTGTGCATCTTTCCTTGGCCACACCCTGTCAGACTCTGCCACACACTTCTTTGTTTGCTTTGATGCTTCTGGGCCTCCCTCTGCTGTGATCCTCCAGCCATGGGTATCTGTGTCCACAGCACATCTTTGTGGACTCCACACTGTGCAGGGCTTGTTGGTGCTGGGCAGGGCTTTCTGAAGGCTGTGATTTTGGGCTTGTGCAGCTTGTGGGTCAGCAGGCTTTATCCTCTCCTGCCTGCTACATGGGAGGCTGAATGGTGCTGACATCAAAGAGACAGAAGCAGTTTCTTGTTGCCATATAAATTCAAGAGTTTGAAACAGCTGTCACTGTGTTAGTGACAAGGTGACACAACTTCGGCAGAATTGTGACCTTTAGAGGGGCACTACTGTCTCCTCCAGCCAGGCCGCAGTGCCTACCTCTCACCTCCGCACTACAGGGCTTCCTACGGGTGTCGCTGACCCTGCTGGGCAGCTGCTGCCACATAAGCCAGAGGGGTCCAATTAGAAATTAAGAACTAGATGATTACAATCACAGGCCTCATTGAACTGCAAGTGTTTGGAGTGATTTTGCAAGCAAACGCCATGGAGATTATTTTCACTGTGCTTGCAAGTAAGACAAACAGACTTCGTGTGCACATGTGGGGGTTGCAGCCAGAGGACACTTGTACAGTAGCACATTTTTGTTTTATTTTCCTATGATGATGTTCCAAGTAATAGGGCAGCGACTGTTTTATTTCTATGCAAATAAGCCAAATCTCAGAGAATCTTACTTATATAACCACTGTGCAATCGAAATGATGTAATTAAAATGAATCTCCCTCAACTCATCTCTCAACCTACCACCCCCTCTCCCCAAACAAAGGGAATAAGCTAAGATATGAAATATAGCACTGAATGATGTGAAACAGACCAGGGTGCTACAGTAATTTGCAAGAGAAGGTCGTAAAAATAATTAAAATAACAGCTACCATTTCTGAATATTAAAGAGTTGAGATAGATATCTAACTCCCATTTCAGAACTGCAATTAAGTTAAGGCCATGATGAGATTGTACACAGGGTTAGTGGGTGCCAAGTACTGTGCTAAGTGACACTAAGGGACACAGCGGGATCTTAGTCCCCACCCAGACTGTCTATTATGCACTATTATTATTATTATTATCATCTCTCTCTCTCTCTCTCTCTTTTTTTTTTTTTTTACATAATCAACAAAGGGCTAAGAGATTAGATGAACTGTCCACGGTGCCTGGTCAGCCAAGGGCTGTGGCTCGAATCCAGGTCTGTCTGTCTGATCAGTGCTTGGGACACTACCTCCTGCTGCTGCCTCTGTGGGTTTTGTGGAAGACAGTGAACAGTTCTTAGCCCTTGAGCAGGCTGTGTGAGGAGAGAGGAGCAGGGAGCTCCAGAGAGGACCAGAGCATGACTGAAGGCCCAGAGTCTATGGACCCTGGTGAGAGGCTCCACATCAGGGTCAGGGATCAGAGAACCAGGTGGGAGGTCATGAAAATGGGCAGATTTGGGAAAGACTTGGCAGCAAGGTGAGGAGGGACAGGCAGGTGGCCTTGGAGGGCTCTGAACAGGTACACAAGTAAGAAAACTGGGGTCTGCCAGGACTTGTGATGGGAAGTGCGGGCTGTGCAGAAAGCACGGCGGCCAGGGGCTCTGGAATCCAGAGATTGGGCCAGGCCTGGGGCAGATGTGAGGCTCACTCCCCTCTGCACCAGCCTGCTCCTGGCTCCTTGAAGCACAGTCTCGGTGGAGGCATGTCCCCCGCCACCAGGCTGATTGATCGCAGAGTCACGCTGCCGTATGTTCTGTGTGGTGCGCTGATGGGCTTTAGTTCTCTAGGCCAAATTCCTAGGATCCTTTTGGTCACAGACCGCATTGCCTGAGGAGTTTAAGAGAAGAAAGTAAAGGAGTGAACTCACAGAATATATTTTGGGGATTGTATACAAAGATATGACAGGGAAATAGTTTTTTGCCTGAACCCAGGCCTTGGGGAATCCACTCTGTGGCTGACTCTGTGAAGTGCTGTATGAGCGAGTCCCTAAGAACTGTTCTGCATCCAGTACTTCCTGCATGCTGGGCCTCAGGGGCACTTATGGGCCCCCAAGAACTCTAGGAGCAAGGTATCATGAGTCTCATTTTGGAGTTAGGAATACTAAAGTGATTTTGGAATTCAGCAGACTATGTCTTGAAAACATTAAATGAGTTGCCAAAGTCATGTCTAAATGACATGTAAAATGGCAATGCTGGGCATTCTATGTGCTTCCTACTGTCTTGTTAGCAGGAAGAGAATCGGGCAGAGATGGCTGGCCAAGTCAGGGTCTTTGCTTTGAAGCGTCACAGTCCAACCATTTTGTTTCAACCTTTCCCTCTCATTTTGGCCTTTGAAATTGCCTGTGCTTTGGAAGAGACAGAGGCTTTCAGCATTGACTTGCACAGCCAAATCTGTTCCTCCCCTCCCTGCCTCTTCCTCTCTTCCTCACATCTTCCCTCCCCCTGTGTCTGAGACATTTAGAAAAGGTGGGGACAGTGTCTGCTCTGCAGAGTGTGCCTTATTGTTAGGTGTCTCCAGATTGTGATGGTTATCGTCCTGTGCACACAGGGACAGCTGGTCAGGATCTTTGCCCTGTGGAATGGGAGCAAAGCTTTTTGATCAGAGGTAGTCCCATAATTTTATTTGTAGAACTGAATTTCTAAACAAATTTATTTATTTATGTTATGGTCAGCTCAGCCTATCCTGGGGGTGGGGCTGGCGCAGCATGTGGTGCTGGGCATCAAACCACAGTCCCTACGATTGCCTAAGCTTGCCTAAGCAGGCTCTTTAGACCGCTGAATTATCTTGCTGGCCCTGCAGAACTGCTGTATGCTGATGTTTCCATCTTACTGCACCCAACAGGGTAATGTTTTGTGGAACCAGTGACTCTGGGGTGCCTCGGAGAGCGCAAGGTCCAAGGGCAGGCTACCAGTTAGCAGCAGCTGAGCCCTACACAGTGAGTCAAAGGCCAGTGGTTGGAGCTCCTTAGCCAGCACCTGCATCCCTCTGCTTTGGATTTACTGAAATGTCGATCCATTACTAACACATCCGGCCACCTCTGCCCTTTAACCTCCCCATAGGCCACATGACTGATGGGAATAGAGGAATTATGGAGCAACACCCAGTACCTGTCTGCCTGCACCTCACTGAGGACCAGCAGTTCACTTGAGGTGGGGTCAAGGCTGAGAAGTCAGGCCTCGACCTGAGAAGGCTGAGAAGTCAGGCCTCTCAGCCAAGGTCCTGAGGAAGAGTATTCTTCTTCCTGTCCTTGCGCTGGAGCAGGATTACGTCTTTGGTCAATCAAGGCAGCACTACCTAGGGGGTTGCTATGTGGAAGGATGATAAATCCCTTGCAGTAAGTCATTTGGTAAACGTTAGTGACGCCTGTGTGTGGACTGTGCCGCCCTTCAAACCTTTGATTGTGTTACAGCCTGCTTCCTGAGGATTCTCCTAGCCCTGTTTCTTCCTTCCAACCAAGAACAGAGGAAAAAGGGAAAAAAAAAAAAAAAAAAAAAAAAAACAGAAAAATGTGGGATCAAGACCGCATTGATTCTTACAGTCCCGTTCAGATTAAGAAGCCAGCTCGTCAGAGGCAGCATGGCTCAGTGCATGGTCGTGGGCTCTGCTGTCCTGGATGCGGGAATCTCACCTCTTACTCTGAGCTCTTGGGGTGTCAGACCACTTCTCTGCCTTGCCTGATGGTCACAGAGCGGAATGTAGAGGAAACATAGGCTCTTCCTTCCGGGGTTTGGCAAGTAGTGGAAAGAGAAATAAGAGCATGTTAAGTTCTTAGGCCAGTCTCCAACTTGTAGCAGGTGCAAAATAAATACTAACCTTTCCAAGGCACTTCAGGCCTCGAATCCTTAAAATTTCCTGAGTTTTTAAGTTGGTTTTAATTATCTAATATGAAACTCTTACAAGCACAGGCCTTCAGTGGCCACATGCAATGATGTTGGCTATATAGGCCATGGGGCTCAGTCCTGTTCCTTAAAGACACTCTAATCTCTTGGAAGCAGTGACTCCTGGGCAGAAGGCACAGTCCCAGTGAATAGGTGCTTTCTTTCCTGTATCTTGCCTGAAAAAATTTCAGTTTGTAATGAGGGGAGACGTCAGGAGGATTGAGTCTGGCCCAGATCCGTTCCTTGTGTGAGCTTGGATAAGCTGTCCCATCTTCAGGTTCTGATCTGGGTTCCTGCTCTGCAAACAGGCCACCATGTCATCTCTGACTTTTAGTGACTATTTGCTGTGGCAGTGCAGGAGGACCATGATTCCTGTCTTCCTAAACTAATGATCACAAGTCAGTTTTGGAACTACTCTCCTGTCATACAGGTGGGCCTAGCCAGAGGCTAGACCCAGGCCAGTTTGTGTACACTGTTTTACATTAATTACAGTTGACATTCTTGGCTGGCAAACTCCCAAAGTGGAAGGTGGCCTGAATCTCCTTTAACGAGATTTCTGCCAGCATCTATGTGGGACCTCTTATTTGAAGCACAGCTTGCCCGATGAAGAACCAGCCCCTCTGATGTTACTGATAGCTGTCTCCTTCCACTGGCAGAATGTGGCTTGTTCTTACTTCAGCAGAGGCATATTACAGCGGCAGTGAGGAGCTGTGCTAGGAGGCATAGCTTCTCTGACAGTGATAACCCTCTGCCTTGGGGAAGAGGGGCCTCTAAGAGTGGATGGAGTGAGGAGAGAGGTGTTTTCACAAACGTGTGCTCTGTAATCTAACTGTTGGTATTGCCTCTGCCCAAATGGTGCTGGGATGGGGTCCAGGGTGCTGAGAAAGTTACACATAAGTCTTTGAGAGCCTGGTCTCAGACTCTCTCAGGTCAGATTGAGGACTCTGCTGGTCTCTCGAGCTGTAGCATTATGGCCAGTTCTTGGGCCACCTTCCTCTGGATAATAATCAGTGCACAAGGAGGCCCAGAGTGGCTTCGGTTATCTCGGTGGGTGCATCCCTCTGGGCTAGCTCGGCCCTGCTTTGCCAGGTCTCCTGCCTGCCAGGAAACAGTTCCCGACGAGGCCGCTACCCTTGGTCAAGGAGGCACTCAGTCCGAGCTCGACGCCGGCAGCTGCCTGTGAGCCTTCACCGGAAGCTCTGGCACCAGCACAGAAGCTTCTCATCAGTGCCCCGGCTCAGGGGGCCAGACCCCAGGGGGCCAGGCTGGCAGATGTCTCTGTCAGCAGCTGACCTCCGGCAGCCAGGGAGATGTGACGAGAAAGAGCTTGGCATGGGGGTCAGATGCCCTGGGTGCCCATCTCAGCTCTGGCAGAGCTGGCCGAGAGGCCTCTTCCCTTGGGGTTTGTCATGAGAAAACTGGGTTAGATGGTCGCCCCTCTGTGTGGCACTGACAGTCTACGTATTTTCCTTGGGTTCTAAGGCACAGCAAGGTAAAACAGTCTCCTGATCAGGGTTACTGAGTGGGCAGTGTCCCCAAAGTCCTGCACTGGTAAACCCTGAGGTCAGGCGCCATGGCATCATAGAAACTGAAAGGTTTGTACTGACAGCTCTGTCTCTGTGAGGCAGGCAGGGGTTTCCGGTCAGGGCAGCTTCTCCAGTGACCTCACTGAGTTGGTGACCTTGACTGAGCAGGACGGGGAAGATTGAGCTTCTCTGGCCACAGAACACAAGCTGGCGGAGTGTCCTGGGCACTGATACCCTTGGCAGCCCCGGGTCCCTCCCTTCACAGACCTGCTGCCTGTCCTGTGGTTCTCAGCATGTGGTCCTGATGGCACTGGGCCCGCCTGGGGACATGCGAAAAATGTAAACCCCTAGGCCCACCCCAGGCATCCTGACCAGAATGTGTTTATAAACCGTGCAAGCAGGCTGGGGTGCTGGAGTTGTAGAGCCGTGGCTCCGGCCTCTCCTCCCCACCACTGTGTGTCTCTCTGGTATTTAAACTTGGATCTTAGCATTTGGATCAGACTGCAGAAATAAAGACATCTTAAAATTCCTCAGAGCTCTACCCCCTCAGTGTTCCCTTCCGGTCTTTGTCCTTTTGCACACGTGCTGGTTTTTACACAGACGGTGCCGTTTGCACAGACGTCCTTGTCGTCGTCCTTTCACCAGTCATCACTGGCACTGCTGTCGTGGTCTCATAACCTTCCATCATAGTTTGTGATTTCTGTCAGTTGCAGAACACTTCTTGTTGAGACCTGCTTTCTGTCTTTGACCATGCCGACTCGGACAAGTCACCAGCCTGTTCAGGGTGCAGTCTCTTTGGGGCACCCAAAGAGAAAACAACAAAGAGACTTCTGGCAGGAACTGATTCCCAGTGTGCAGTGGTATGAGCTGGTGACAGTCCCTGCCCTCCTGAGTCCCTGTAACCTGGACCACGTCTGTTTCTCTCACAGGTGGTGCCGGCAGAGGGGGAGCTGGGGCGGGGATTGGGCTGGAGCCTGTGGCCTCCCCCATACCAGGCCTCCGTCTGGTCATTTCCTGAGCATCCTGGTCTCCCAGCAGGACGGCCCCTCCTTCCTCCCTGCCCTCCACCATCTCCTCTCACTCCCAAACTGGCAGCTTGGCTGGCACGCCCCCTAGTGGCGGCCCCTTTGTTTTGACAAGACCAGGGATTACATTCTTGAGCCATAAAAATGTGTAACAATGTCTTGAAAAATTGTTAGGATAAATCCCTTGATACAGGGATAATGATCTAGGATAATGATCTAGGATAATGATAGGGTCTCCTTTATGCCACTGTCTCCCCTGTCTGGACAATCCGCTTGTGTACATGCTCCTCATAGCCTTGGGGATAAAGTGCAAACTCCACAGCACTGTAAACTGTGTTCTTCTTTATCTGTCTCATGGATGACAGACTCCGCTCTGATGCCTGGGAAGGGAAGCTATGAACAGCAGTGGTGCAGGTCCAGGAACAGGAGAGTCTGGGTCTATAAGGAGCGGGACAAAGATCCAACCTTCGCACAACTGGTCTAGGGCCAAAGACTGTGAGCCATTCCAGCGGGGAGGAATGGAGTAGGTGCTGTTTCTGGTCCTCGTTTGGGTTTGTGCTCTCAACTTGAGTCTCATTCACTGTGTGTCCCACTCTGGACGTCCCGTCCGCTGCAGAGTGGGCCTGGGCACAACTGTTCCTTCCTTTGTTCTATGTGCAACTTCCTTTACCTAGAATGCTTCTCTCCTCCTTGTCGGTCTGGAGGCTTCTTATTCATCATTTCAGCCTCAGTTAGCAGGATTACTTCTTCCCACAGCTTTTCCAGGGAAAATACAGCTGCCCTGGGAAAAGTCCCACTGGAGAGGGCACCCTGACTTGTTGGATGGGCACTGAGATGCTGAATCTTGCTGATCTTTTGAGAGATTCATTACATATTGGCTTCTTTACAGATATTTCAAAGTGGTGATGTGGCTGCCTTTCATTGGCCACTATTCCAGTCAGCCATGCTGGTCTCTGAGCCCTTTGAGGACAGTCCAGGGAAGGAAAATGGAGTCATGTCCTTCCTTTTTTAGATTAAGGACCTTGTTGAGTTTTGCTGTTGCTCTTATTTTTTATCTTTTTGTCTCTAGAAACCAGCAAGATTCATGGCACACTATGGCATGGTACTCTTTAGGTGAATGAAAGGAAGAAAGGATGGATGTATAAATGGAAATATGAATGGAGGGAAGGATGGACGAATTAAGGGATGCATGAATAGCAGAAGCATGAATGGATGGTTGGATGGGAGGGAGAGAGGGAGGGAGAGAGGAAGTCACTCATTCTCACACCCTGTAGCCTCTGGAAGTGCTTGGGCAGCATCTTCCCAGTGGACCTCCCAAATCGCTCCCTTTTCTTTGTGATCTTCTCCTAACTCATCCTTTTCTCCTTTGCTCTTCCTTTCAACTCCTACTCTCTTGTGCTCACATTTTTAGTTTTATCCTGACTCTCTTTCTCTCTCCTCTCCTCCTCCTTCTCCCTCTCCCTCTCTGTTACTAACAGAAATCCATCCATTCTATCTCCTCTGACTTGATTCATGCTGACTAACCAAGCTCATTTCTAGGACCTCAAGAAGAAAGTATCCTGTATGTCAGATTCCTTAGAACATTCCAGAAGAGCCTAGAGAAAGGAGACCTTGAGGCTTGCAGCCTGAGGCTAGGAATGACATACTGGTTCCTCCTAGTGAGCTTCTACTGCCTCTTACGCTGGAGCCAAGTCCTCCGGCTCTTCCAGAGGCCAGGGTAGTGGGCATGCGCACATCCAGATGCCCTGGTTGGGGTTGTAGGTGTTGGTAATCTTTCCAGAGCAGCTGCATTGGCCCATAGGGTAGAAAGCCTTCCTGTGCCCTTTGATACTTGGGGAAATAGATTCTGCCCCACCACAGTGTTAAAGAAGAGTCAGGATACACCCTCAGGAAGCTCACGAGACCCTGGCTTTCCTTAGAGATCTACGGCCCACTATAGGGACACCTTGAATCATGGCTGTCTGTAGGGTCTGGAACAATCAGCCTCAGTCTGTCTGCTCCTGGCTCTTCCTCCTCAAACACTTGTCACCTTTGGGATCCAAAGGAGTCAGAGGCACATCCACAGCCAGCTTTTAGGTGACAAATGCAGATCAGTCACTGCTAGAAGACATAGGGCGTGACTAGAGAGTTGCAGTGGTATGTGGTCCTCCTTGCCCTCTCTTCAGGTGGGGAACCTGAAGCCCCATGGAATTAGGAGGCTTCCAGAAGCTTCCCTTCTCCCATGGCCTTGGGACAGGGCTCAGCCCATCAGGTAGTGTTGGTTATAGACACACTGCAGGGCTTTGTTTAGCTTGGGCAGATGAGGCTGTCTTATTCCCCTTCCTGATGCTGCTCACGGCCTGGAGCAGAGCCAGGAGCTCTGGAGCCTTGGGCTTGGGGAAGGCTCCGGCCCTAGCAGCCTCCCACCACACTGTGACACTCTGATCTTTAGGTGACCCATGTTGTCTCCAGACTCACACCAGGGCTCACAGCCACTTGACCATCATTCAGTGTACACATCGCTGGTGGCAGCAGATGCCCAAGTGCTTCTCGACCTACAGGGAGATGCGTCTTGAGGGTCCTGCCTCCCAAAGGACCAGAGGCAGTGTCCTACACCTGCCTCCCATTTGGCAATCTGCAGTCGTCAAACTAATACCAGCAGAGGCCACTACCAACCTATCTCATGAAAATCTGGTCAATGGGCCTTTGGGGTCCAGTAGCAGCGATGTCATGTGCCAAGCACATCTACTTACTGTCACGTCACATTCACAGCTGGCAAAGGGCCAGAATGAGCTAACAGGTCATTCAAGGGCAGGACTGGCTTCCAGGCTCTTGTCATGAAGCATAGAGCTGTAATCCTTACTAGCTGAGACCTGGTCCCTGCCCTCAGGCCTTTGTCCTTCCTGTCCTTCCTCGCATCTTTCTCCTCACTGTCCCCAGCCCACTCTCTTTTAGGTTTTCAGATTCCAGATAGGTTTTCCTCTTTAGAAAACTCCTGTCTCACCCCATGGTGACGGCTCTGAGAACATTTCCAGGGCGTCACCTTGGGAAGGGTGAGAGAGGTATCCACGAGCTCACCTTATTTGCCCAGGTGGCTTTTCAGGGGCAGCACTGAGGCCTGGTGACAGCTTGCAGTCACAGCCAGTGGACAGCAGGATCGAGACTATAAGCAAAGAGGGCTGCCAGCTCTGTGGCCATCTTGAGGACCAGAAATGAGGAGAGCAAAGATTGGTGTGCAGGCACCAGCATGAGCACCTGTGGACTGCACGCAGCGTCGTGGGGGGCCGAGGAGGTCTACAGTGGAGAGGCCTGGTGCAACTCACACCGGTTCAATGTGCGTGTGTGTGTGTGTGTGTGTGTGTGTGTGTGTGCATGTGTGTGCACGCATGCCAGAGAGACAGAGCGGTAGAGACTGGGTTGATGTCCAGTTCTAGCCGCTCCTGGGCCCTACTGAGTCATTTCAGCTCCATTCTTGTGGCTGAAAAGGTCTCTGGAACACTTGGGCGAAATTACAGCTCCCTAATTTAGCTGCCTGTCAGTTACTTTTCTCCAGGTGGCTTCTGCTTGACAGCAAGTTTGACATTTGTAAAAATGTTTTGGAAACCATTTCTAACACCTTGAAATAAAAAGAAGCGTAAAGTCTATTTATGTCAGGAAGCATGGTGGGTGTCATTCTCTGGGCCACTCCGGGTTGGACCTCGCCGCAGTCTGTGCCAACCAAGCCCAGTGGTGGCTTGAAAAGCTGTGGGGGCTCTTCCACACACTGGGGCCTCCGACCTTTTCTTCTCACTGCCACCATTCTTTGCAATGGCTTCATTTGGACACAGCCAAGGGGACAGCATTTCTATTGTTTGTCAGAACTTGGGAGGATGTTGGTGTGGGAAGAACTGTAAGGGCCTCTCCAGAGGCAAGGTGAGGCAGAGGCAGCCGCACCCTCATTTCTAAGGCTGCGGAACCCAGATTTACTCCAACCTGGGACCCTGGAGCACCCCCGCTCCACTACACCACATGCTAGAATGCTGTGACATTTATGTGCCACTTGTAGGAGGGCTGTGAGCCCAGAGTGTGTACCTTAAATTAGAAGTGCTTGACATACAGGACTGTGCCATGCTGAACAACTATGTGACAGCTCCTCTGTACCCTTAGGGAAGGGGGGAGGTGGCCACACAGCCTTCCACCCCAGCCTGCTTTTCTGCCACCCACGCTCAGTTCCAATTGCTGCCAGGAACCCTACCACACTAGGAATGCAGAGGATGAAAGCCTGCCCTGCCCCTGGAGCAGATGCCTACAGAACAGAGAGCAAAAGCCCTGAGGGGCCTGGTCCAGGGAGGCTCCAACCTGCAGAACTGGACGCGGGGGCAGGGCGGCCACAGAGGGCAAGTTCTGGAGTAGGAAGGCTGGGGAGCAAGGGAGGGGACGGCAGAGGGGATGGGGGACGGGAAAGCAGGGGGCCGGCCGGAGGGAGGCAGCAGCAGTGGCCTGCCCAGGGCTGCCATGGGCTCACTGTGGAGGTTCGAAGTCCCAGATGCATTCTGACATTTAACTCTGGCGTAGCTTTGGCTGAGGATCAAGGCTTTGTCCGATGGTGGGTGGCACTTGGTGGTGGAGAGTGTGGTCTGGGCATGGGGTTGAAGAGAGGGAGGGGTCAGAGATAGAACGAGGTGCTTTGATCTTCATGACTAGGGCAGATGTGAGAAGACCAGGAGCATAGCTGTGAAAGCGTCCCCTACTGTTGGGGGTGGGGGGGGGAGGCAGCTCTGAGTGGCATGTGCTGATGCCACTGTGGTCCTCCTTGGCAGTCTAAGTGAGATATCCAGCAGGTTCCAGGTGAAGGCGTGGTGGCTATCAGCACAGGGGACTTTGGCAGCTGTGGTTTCTGCAGCTGTGGTGAACTGTAGTGGCCCTCACTCTCCAGGGAAAGAATTTGGTCACACAGGTGATGATAAGGCAGCAGCAACTATGGAGAGAGGAAAGAGGAAGACCGTGTGAAGGGGACAGCACTGTACTGTGGACACCTGCTGTGCTTTGGGCATGGGGTGGGCCACCCTGAAGAGCGGGTCTCACATGCTTGTGTGGGGTGGCTTTGTGATTCCTGGTACACAGTAGGGGCCTAAGTCAGGTGTGTAGTCCCAGCATGTGAGAGGCTGAGCAGGAAGATTGCAGTCAGTGAGAGACTACCCTGGACTACACAGGAAGTTTAAGGCTGGCCTGAACTATATACAAGACCTTGTCCCAGAAAAACAAAACCAACTGGGGACCTGTGCTTACCTGGTTAAAGGGTGCATGGAGGACAGATGTCCAAACTGTCCACCCTGGTCTGACCCCTGGGTCCTGCTCAGAAACTGTCCCCCATGCACCACCAGAGTCCATGCATGCTGCAAGCATTATCACGGGGTGGAGAGTAGAGTGAAAACGTGGAGTTAAATCCTATCGCTGTGCATCTGACCACTGTCACACGGCGACAGTCTGACGGACTTGTTAGCAACTGTTTTATGGCACAGTCACAATGACAGTAAAATGACATCTCACAATATTGGTGAAGCAAAGCCACCACATTGCTTTTATACATGTTACCTAATTGGACTCAAAAGGCACATTCTGCTTTTTTTTTTTTTTTTTTTTGTACCAGGGATCAAACTGAGGACCTTGCACTTGCCAGGCAGCACTTAAGCCCCTGAGCTATCTCCCCAGCCCAATTTCATTTGAAAGGTGAAATAAAAAATATAAAATTATACTTTAAAATCAATACAAAGTATTGTGCTCTGAGTTTTTAAAGGTGAATTCTGTTTATTCCCAGATGTCTTGATATCTCAAAAAAGAGGAAAGCTTCTACTGAACCCTGATATTCTGAGCCCATAGGAAGAACATGTGATATCAGTCTCATTTTACACAGTGTTTTCGCCCCCCTTAAATCATGAGCAGTGCACCCCACCTTACCCAGGAGAGGAAGGAGGCTCACTTTCACTGTTGTGGTGACTGGCAGGTGTCCTGGACTCATGCATGGCCAGCTTCATGCTCTTGGCAGCTTAGGTCCCACTACCTCCATCTGAAAACAAGCAAGAACTCTTGAGCTTGGCCTGGGTACGGGAAGGCAGCAGAGTGCAGGAGATGTCTGTGTGCTATGGTGGACCCGCAGGCAGTCCCTGGGACCTGTGGCATTCTTGGTGATCACCCCAGGATCATGTCTTTAATTAAAACTCTATACAAGGCTTTCTATCATGTGTTGACAACTGTGAGCATTTCATTACTAATCAAACAAGTCCAAGAGGATTTGTCAGGAGTCACACAAAGCCAACAGGGATGTAAGACAGGTGCGGACTCTCAGTGAGTTGCCAGGGTCACACAGGAACTCCCTGGGGCCTCAGCTAAACCAGAGACAGAAACCAATTCTCCTCCCACCGTCACAGTCTGCCCCTGCCTTTGGGCACAGCAGAGTAACTCTTGGCCTAGCTTCTCCATGGCCTCACTGGTCTCTCTGGGAGAAGGAGCTGGAGCTGGGAGCCGGCAGAGGGTGATAAAAATGCCACCTTCTGCTCCCTGGGAACCTTTCCTCTAGGAGCTGTCCCAGCAGGTGCCGGAGCAGCTCCTGACTGGGGGGAACTTGGCTCTCATTCCAGAAGTCAGAGTCTGGGGCTTGGTTCAGAGACTCGGGCTTGGAAGTGCTTCCTGCCTTGGGATGTGGTGAGCAGCTTGGTGGTACAGCTCTACCTCCACTCTGGGAAGCGAAGGAGTTCCTGGATAGAGCCTCCTGCATGTGGACTTCTATGGACTTCAATCCCATGACAACCGGGAGGATGGGAGGGGCACCGAGCAGATGAACAACATGTCCTCTCTTACGTCCCGGTGGCCGAGATGCCAGGGTTTCCTGAGGGTCCAGTGATGCCTATGCCTTTTGAATCAGCCCAGCTGGTGAAGGTTAAAGAAGACTGCAGGGAATGCCTCCCTCTCTCACGGCCCTGGATGTGGCCACATAGAGAGGGACAGGGGCTTCTCAGACCTGCAGGACTGGTTAGTGTCAGAGATGGTGCCAAGCCCAGCCCTGTCACCTCCTCAGTGGTCTCCACCTGCAGCTGTTCTTGGCTCTGGGTTCTGCTTTCTGTCCTCATCTCCTTCCTCCTGTTCCCAGGATCTCTCTGTTATTGGTACATGTGCTCAGTAGCCAAACATGCTTGTAGTTAAAAATTAATCTCGTGGCTAAGTGTGTCCCCATGAACGTGCTTTTCCTGGCTTCGGCACTATGGCACATGGCCATCCCTGTTCCCCTTGGGCCTCAGTTGTCTTCACTGATGATGTTGTGCAGGTCAAACGAGCTGACCTCAAAGGCCAACCCCACCCTAAGAAAATGCCCCACTGTGCTCTGCCCTCAGTGCCATGGTGAGAACAGGACCCTGAGTGCATGCAGCTCGCCCTGAGCACTGGCAGTAGCCGCCCCCCTTCGGTGGGAGGGGCCAGTCAGGCCACCTCTGCTCCTCCTCAGTGCGTGTGGTCCCTCCAGCTTGCGGGCTTCTTTGTCAGGTGGGCACACTTCCACGCCTTATCTTTCCATGGACTTTTCCAGAATGAAGTGTTCAGACCTGAGCCCAAAGTTATTAAATCAAATCCTACTATACAGCTGAGATTTTTTTTTTTTTTTTTTTTGCTTTTGGTGAAAATGGGCTTGCGATCCAATGCAAAAAGATGCCATCTCAAAGGGAACCAGCACAAGAATTTTCTGCCTAACATAGGGTCGCTATGTGATGTAATGAGCTTCTGGGCACCATCAAATGCCATGTTGTGGCCTGTGTCTCTGTGATAACAGAGGCAGTTAACTCAGCAGCTGTACAAACAAAGTGTGCTTCTGTGGCTGCCTCAAAATGGTCTGTGCAGTTCGTTGTGGCACGAGCGTAGTGGTAGGCAGTTAGCACCTGTGCAGAACCTGACCTGCACACAGCAGGTGGCACTCCTGTCACCAGCACGTGGGTGTCGTCAGGCACAGTGGTGAGCATACGCATAGGTGGGCATGGAGGGAGTTGGATCAGGACAGCTTTGCCCTCAGCCATGGTGCAGCTCATGTGCCGAGCAGCACAGGCTGCGTGCACACGCACATGGCAAGGGCTGGCAAGGAGAGCTGCGCATGCGGCTCTGCAGTTGTAGGCAGAATAATGGGCGGGTGGCCACGTAGCCAACTCGTGGGCTTGGGTCAGATGAGCTTTCCTCCCTCAGTGGCACAGCAGACAGCAGACAAGACAGACCCTAAGATAACGCAGTCAGTGTTAGCACTGGGTGTCTAGGGAGTTGGTGGCAGCTATTAGCAAGATCATAGCTTGGATGTTTATAACAACACTTAAATGTTTCATCAGTCTCTTCATCTTCTTGGTTATGCTGTTTTTCTTCTTTATCTTTCCAAAACTAAGACAGTTCAATGTTTTTTATTTTGTTTTGGTTTGGCTTTTTTGTAGAGAAACCAAGGTTAAAACTAGACATCTTCATTTTGAATATTCAGGGCCCTGTGTTCCCCAAAGATCGTGCTTTATATTTTCAAAGAAGTTGTCCCAAAACAAAGACCCTTTATTGATATGGCAGCATTAAGCCACAAATAGAGCTTCTCCACCCTTCGCCTGTCTCAATCACTTTCTCCCTGGACATAATAGCTGACACTCACAATTTGAAGGAGAAATGTATTTTGGGTCATGTGTTTAGTTCAAGGTCTCCTGGCTCATAGGCAGGAAGGCTTGCCAGAGGAGAGCTACTCATAGCATGGAGGGCAGGAAGCAGAGCAGAGAGGAGTAGGAGGGAGGTTAGACTCCTGTGGGCCGTGTTCACAGTGACTGTGCTCTGCCTTATAACAGCACATTCAGCTGTAGCCCATTGGTGGACTAAGCCAGTCACCTCCCATAAGCCTCACCTCTGGATGCAGGAGGCTTTGAGGGGACATTTATATGTAAACCATGACACCGTCCCATACCTTCTTTACACAGTCCAGTAAAGGGGATTGACATTGTATTAACAGTGGAAAACCCCTCATTTGACTAGCACTTTTTAGAAAGTTTGGCTGAAGTCAAAAGCAGAGGAAACATGCAGCTGCACTATGAGCAGGGAGGTGACGCCACCAGGAGCAGATTTTGGTGGCCGAGGATAGGTGAACGGAGCAGCGGAGGCGGATAGTAGAGCTAAGGGTGGTCCAGAGGCTGCTGCAGAGTCCAGGAAGCACTGGGAATTAGTGAGGAGGGTTTCTGTCACCATGCCTGCTGTAGTTTATATCCAGATGTCCCTCAGGAGCAATATGTGCTTGTAGGCAGGGCTTTGAAATGTGACTGTGCACCCACCCTGGCTGCAGAATGCCCTTCCAACCTAGGGTGACAAGGCATTTCATGGAAATTTTGGCTTATGGAGATCTCTGTCTGCCTTCAAGTGGGGTTGAGTTCAAGGATGTACTGTCTCACCATCTGGCCCAGGGGTGGTTGGAATCCACCTACGAAATGACCCCTCCCTGCTCGCCATGAAAACCCAGGCCCTGCACCCCTGTTGCCTTGACTGTGTGATGTTTTCCCCCTGTGCTTGCTGCGTGTTGGTGCTGCTGCTGTTGCCACAAATGCTTCCGTCCCAGGTACAAGTGGACGTCTGGGGGGAAGCCGTGTGTACTCTCGGGGTGCTCACCTCAGAGTTCTCGCCCATCCCTTCTCACTGCATGTCAAATGGAGGAGTTGCAGGAGAAGGTGCAGTCTCCCCAAGACAAGGTGTGACAGTTCTGCGAGTTCTTATTGTCCTGCCTTTGGGACTTCAAAGGCACAGAGGCTTCATCACTAAAGGAAAACACTACTGGAAAAAAAGCAGAGAAAATGGGTTTGAAAGAGGGTCTTGAAGAATTCACATCCTGGCCCCCTGAGAGTCCCTGGCTGGCAGCGCTCTTAGCAATCATGTCAGTTCCCTTACAGGGAAGACAAGAGTTTTCTGTCAGGAAGACACAGCTGTGGTTACTCGGTGACCTTGTCTTTCTCTTTTCTGTGTCAGTGTATGTTGCTGGCACACCACAGGACGTTCGCTGAGGGTACTTGGTCCGCAGACGTGACACCTCTTACTGCTCCTTACATCCCACTCCACTGCCCCTACCTTCCCTGTGCATCTTGGTCCTCCTCCCATTTGCCAAAGATCTGGCTCCCTGTTTCATGTAGCACATCTTTTCCTTTGCTTTTTGATTTACACTTTGGGCTTCTTGTGTAAAAGAATCCAAACAACTTTTAAGCTTGTGTGTCTGGTTTATTTCACTTAAAATTATGGATACAAGGTGTATCCATTTCCTGCAATTAACTCAAGTTTATCCTCCCTCATAGCAGAATAGTACTCCATTGTGTGTAAATCATAATTTTCTCTTTATTTACTAATGAACAGAGACTGCTTCCAAGCCTTAGGTACTGTGAGTTGTGCTGCTGTAAACAGTGGTATGCATGTGTCACTGTGGTGTGATGTCTTTGTGGTGTGATCTTTGAGGAGACACCCAGAAGGAGAATATCTTGGTTAAATGGAATTTCTTGTATTTTTTAGCAATCTCCATGCTGATGTCCATAATGGTTTACATTCTCACCAACAATGTAGAAGGGTTCCTGAACCCCTATGATCTCACCAGGATTTATTATTATTTTATTTCTTGACCTTTGCCCTTTTCTTTTGGGGTAATGACCTTGTCTCTTAACCCAAGGGCTTAGGAACATTCCTTCCGATTTCTCTTCAGTCTGTTTCCTCTCATCATGCCATAACTTCATGTAGAGCTTTAGCTTGTTAAGGAGATGAAGTTGTCCAAACTCAGCAAGTACCAGGATCTGAGAGTTGGCCCCTCCTTGAAGGTGACCACACTGATGACAGTCTGGTGGCTCTTGGCAGGCCTCCCAGGGGCTGAGCGGAGTGTAAAGCCTTCCTGGGCCTCCTAGCCAAGCCATTCATTGCTCCAAGGCATGAGTTCTGGGGGTGCCACTGCCCTTGCTTCGCATAGTAGTGGTGGACACCGAGTCTTCACTGCAAGCCTGGCTCTGCAGTGCACATGTTGACCACCTTGTAAGGCTTGCTGTCTACCCCAGGCCACTGGAGCTGCTCCTGACCAGCCAAGCAGTCAAATCTGTGCCTCTGTGCAAGATGCTACACAGACTGTGAGGCTGGGGTGTGTCCTTTGTCTCCTGGCTTCCTCTTCTCCTGCAGTCCTGTTTCACATGTAAGCCATCTCTGGCACTGTGTAAAGCCAGCAGTCAAGTGTTCAGATGCTACTCTGTGTGGAATTGTACTCCTCAAAGGTTCAAACATGGATCCTGGCATTTTGGAACAGCTCAAGGAATGTCACTGGGACTGACAGGAGATACCCGCAGGCCTGCAAAGCCTTTAGGACTGGGTCACGTGCCCGGGAGTACAGGTGGGCAGAGGTAAAGTATTCTGTGGGAGTGAGCACTGGGGGAGCCCAGGCCAGATTCTTTATGGGGTGTCACGATCCAGGCTTCTCAAGAGCCCAGGAGGACAGGGCCCCATCCTCCCTGTATTTGTATTCATAATGGAGCCACGTTAGGGCCTGTCACACCACTACTGACCTCTGAGTTGGAACAACTATGCCAGCGAAAAAGCATTTTGTCTTCTATGCACTTCATGGCCTCTTACTTTAGATTTCCACTTGAAAATATTTCACATTGAAAATCAAGATGTTTTTAGATTGCTGAGTATTTGGATTGAATATAAATGCAAAAGCTTTGAAGAACACGCTGTTTTCTCTTAGTCCCTGGTACTTTCTATTCTTGTTGTTCTAAATTACCACAAAGGGAAAAAGAAGTAAAGAAATGAGACCCATTGTCACAGCTTGCCGATGCAGCAGCGGGTGGAGGTCCTCTGTTCCTTCTTTGGTTAAGTCCCGAGAAGTCTTGAACCTGGGCTGTAGTGTCAGGGTTGTAAGAGGCAGGGAAGATACAGCTCATACGAAACACTGACAATGATACTGAGCCTTTAATCAGAGAAGATAACAAGATCATAATGTCCCGTCAAAATCCACTTTGGGGCCTCTTCAAATACTGACCACCCTGTCTAGTCACCAGGCCACAGAGACCTCCACAGAGTCCTGGCTGGTCTCTCTGGCTCTGAAGACCAAATTCTTTGCACTCTGCCTGGGGATACCTTTCACAAGTCCTGGAGAGCAGTCAGCCACCACCAGGGAGACCTCTGGGGCTCATGGCCCTTGGCCCGAAGCCTGTAATTTGGGGAATGTTTTTATTCAGAATAATAGTGTCCAATTCTGCCTCTGTATCATTCCACTCCCTGGCCCTCATGTCAGCTTTAGAGGGAGGCATAGCAGGCCTCTGTCCCTTTCAACAGAGGACTGTCCAGGAGGCCAGCTAGGAGAGTCCCCAGGAAGCTCTATTTTGGGATCCGAGCACCCTTTTCTCTGCACATCCCCCTTGAAGACATGACCATTGGATTCCTTCATTCTAAGACAGTGTGGCCTGTCAGGACAGTAGAAAGGCAAGGTGCCCAGGCCTGGGCAGGGTGTCCTGCCCAAGTGGCAGTGGTGCCCCTGGCCTCTGTGGCAGGGAGATGCTGCCGGCCGCCAACAATTCTTCCACCAGCTGTGCAGCCAAAAATAAGTCCTCAGCTGCTAAGGACTGATCTTTCCGCTCCCCTTCTCCTCGGAAGCGAGAGTCCGGAGCCTGCCAGCTGGAACAGGGAGATTGGGAGTTTTTCCACTCAGATGAAAGGAAATGCAGGATGAGGTTTTTCGTTTCTTTTTAACCTTATTATGTCAAACGACTTGTCTTATTCTTAAGAGCAAAAAATATCACCGCTGCTTCTGAATTTGCTGTGAAAATTACGTTAGGACTGGTCAGAGCCGTGCCCTGGTTCTGGCAGAAGCCCCATCGAGAGACAGACGTGGGCCACTCAAGCAAGGGACTGCTCTGGGCAGAGGCTGGGCCTGAGCTCAGCTCAGCAGATCTGCTGCCAGCCTTGGACTGATAAACTGCCTATTTGCAGAGAGGACAGGAGCAGCTGCCTAAACTGTGGAATTTTCCAAGGGATGCAAAACTTGAAAATCAGAGTTTGAAGTAATCCATTCCTTTATTTAGCAAAATTTATCAGCACCTGCTGTGTGTCAGGTTCTGGGCTCAGGCTGCTGGGGTGAACAGAGGACCGTCCCTGTCCTCAGATGTCTCACTGACTGCAGAAGTGGACGAGAGGATGAATGCATTTGGGGTACTGTGCTGAGTGATGGCACTGGGACGCAGGGCCCTTGCCGTGAGTGGGAGTGACTGGCTCTGAGGCCATGGTGGTGGTCACGATTATCTGTGTTGCTACCGTTACCCATAACCGCAGAGATCAAGGATGTGTAGTACAGAGGAAGAGTCTCTCAATCATGCTTCAGGTACATGGTTCCCAGGGACAATCCAGAGCTGTCACAACAGAGGTGACCTTGAAGCTGCTTAGGAAGCACATGGTGGTGCACAGGAGTAAGGGTTGACCTGACTAGGGAAAATGGCAGCAGCCTGGGAATTAAAGGAATCAGGACCAGCAGCCAATTTCTTGTCTCTAAAACTATCTGTGTCTGTGTTTGTGTGTGTGTGTGTGTGTGTGTGTGTGTGTGTGTGTGCGCGCACACACACACGTGCACGTGTGTGCGTGCACACACATACCTGCACACCCCTACACATGCATGTATGTGTTAGGTGCAGTTTCCCCTAGAGATGGGCTCTCTGACATCTCTAAGCACAGTGGGGTCCGTGTTGGCATGAGGGGGGATGAGGCAGGGAAATGCTTGAAGGGAGGGGAATGATAGGAGCCTCCCCTGGTGGACGAGGAGAAGGTTAAATAAATTAGAAGGTCAGGAAGACTCCATGTTCTCATGACCTGTACAGGCTGAGTGCGTGTGCACGGATGTGCTTGTGTGTGTGGAAGCAGGGACATATTCTGTGTGCCTGAGTGCTCGAGCTCAAAACATCGAATTTTCACCCTTGCGTGGTTGCTGATGAGAAGAAAAATGAGTGGGAACAGGTGTGTGCAAAGAGACAGTCATATTGAGCTATGTGGGCTCTCGGTGGTGCACCTGTTGGGGGGCTGTCTCCTGGGAACAGTGACAATGTAGTTGAGACATGAGGGAGATAGGTGGCTGTCAGCCTCTCCCGGGAGTCACATCAATGAAAGGTAAGAGGCAGAATTAAGAAGGAAGGCAGGGAAGCCCTCATTGACTAATTGTTGACAAGGGTGCCAAGAGCATTCAGTGGAAAAGGACAGGATTTTCAAGAAATGGTGTAGCACCAGCTGGATATTCAGATTTGTGATTGCATAGAAATGGGAAAGCCGGTACATACCTTACACTATCTACAACAGTGAGCCCTAAATGAATCAAAGACCTGAACTTCAGAGATAAAAGGATAACCCTCTCAGTGGAAAACATAGAGGAAAATCTTCATTGGATTTCCAATGAATTTCATGCAAATCCACACTGGATTTAGCAATGGTTTCTTGGATATGTTACCAAAAACATAAGCAATGCAAGAAAACTAAGTAGACTGGATTTCATCAAAGTTTAAAACTTTTGTGAGAGAAAGTTTTTTTTTTTTTTTCCTTCTGGTACCAGGCCTCTAAAATTTTGTGCATCAGAAGTGTATCAAAAAAGTGAAAAAATAACCCATAAATCATATCTCATGAGGAATTTATATCTAAGATATATAAATGATGCCTGTAACTCAGTGACAAACATATAAACAACTCCTTCAGAACTGGACAGAGGTTGGAGGTGTAGTTCAGGGTAAAGTGCTTGCCTAGCAGACTTAGTGCTCTGAGTTCTATAACCACTGCCCTGAAACAAAATAACATAAAAAGCAAGAAACTCGAATATTTATTTAGCAAAGAAGCTGCATAAAGGAACAGTAATTACATAAAGGGATGCTCAAAATCATTAGTCATTGGGGAAAATGGGAATCAAAATCACAGTGAAATATTTGCATACCCATTAGAAGAGATATTACTGAAAGCAAAACAAAAAATAACAAGAGTTAAAGAGGCTGCAGGGAAATTGGAATCCTTTGCATTGCTGGTGTGAAAGTAAAATGGTACCACCACTGTGGAAAACATTGGGCAGTTCCTCAAAATGTTAAACATGAAATTGTCATATCATATAGCAGTTCTGGTCCTAGTTATTCACTGAAAAGGGTTGAAAGTAGAGATTCAAACAGATACCTGCATACCAGTATTCACAGTAGCATTATTCATAGTAGATGGAAAGTACCCAAGTGTCCATCAACGATGAAAGATAAACAAAATGTGATTCACACATAAGCATAATACCACTGAGCTTGAAAAGGAATGAAACTCTAATATATGCTGTAACAAGAATGAGTCTTAAGGGCCAGCCCAGTAGCTCCATGGACTAAAGCGCCTACTTAGGCAGAGTGCAGGGACTGGGTGAGGTTCGATCCCCAGTGTGCCATGCCAGTCCCAACCCCAGGGCACACTGGGACAGCGAATGATACTGGGTGTAGTGACGCATGCCTGTAATCCCAGCACTTGGGAGGCTGAAAATAGGAGAATCACTATAAGTCCAATCTGTGTAGGGAGACCCTGTATTAAATACATTTTTTAAAAATGAACCTTAAGGGGCCCGGCGGAATGGCTCAGTGGTCTAAAGCGCCTGCTTGGGGAAGCTTGGGCGGCTTCAGGGACTGCGGTTCGGTCCCCGGCACCACATGCTGCGCCAGCCCTGCCCTCGGGGTGAGCTGAGCCGGCCATAAAAATGAGTGAGTAAACAAACGAAGGTTCTGAAACAAGAATAAAAATAATAATAATAAAAAAAATGAACCTTAAAGATGTGACACTAAATAAAATAAACTGGAAACAAAAGGACAAATATTGTATAACCCACTTATGATGCATCCGGAAAGTACATTAATTAGAGGTTCTCGGGGGCTGTGGAAAAGGGAGTAGTTATTTAATGAGTCCAGGCTTTCTGATTAGAATGATGAGAAAATTCCAAAATGGATAGTGGTTGTGGTTATATAATATTGGGAATGTATTTAAGGTGCTGAATTATTCCTTTAAAATGCTCAAGGTGTTGTGCCATTTATTTTACCATAATAAAAACTAAAGAGGAATCTGGGCAGACCTGGAACTTGGGAGGTGCTGTGTCCCTGGCTGTCTCATTTGGAGTGCATCATGAGCGAGACCGTGGCTGAGGGCTGCTGTCCACACAGTGAGGCGTCCACCCTCATTCCTGAAGCCCAAGGAGCCACAGTGCTCCTTTCCAAAGACGGCTGCCAGCCTGGGGAAAGACAGAGAGGGGGGGAGGAGGTGAAGGGGCATCAGCAAGGGAGGCCCTGCCCCCAGACACGGTCATGATGCTATTGGAAGTGCCCTCTGCACGAAGACTCTTTCCTAGATCCCCAAGCAGTTCTCAGAGGCACAGTACATTGGTGCTTTCAGTGATATTTGTAGTGACTTGGTTTTGCAATATGGCATCCGTAGAGAATATTCCAGACTTGAGATTTAAGCACAAAATTGTATTTGCCCTATCCAGAATGGCTCTGATGTTGGTAGAGCTGTTATATTACTGGGATTTATCTCTGAGGAGTAGTGAGAACACTTGAGCCCACACTGATAGGCCCAAGTGCATATCTTCCTATAGCACAGCAGTATGAAATGTTTGAAAAGTAGAAAAGCAGCCAGCATCTGAGAAACTGGGAGATACACTGCCAAGTCTGTTCCCCCAAGTCCATGAACAGCTCCCGCGGGGCCTTGGCCTGAGGCTGTCACACACAGAGAGCCTGAGGTTCTTGTGCATCAGCCCTGGCAAAGAAAGATCCACAGGCTAACCTGGCCACAGCTGACTTGAGAAAGACCCTCAGCAGCCACCAGTGATGATTCTGGAACCTTGGCACTGGAGACCAAAGGAACAGCAGCCAGCAGAGAGGGAAAGCAGAGGTGAAGATTCCAGAGCCAGATGCTCCCTAGGAAAATGATAGTACCCAGCTGCAGGAGAAAGCCCCACGGTATGCATGAGAAGCGGCTCAGCAGGTTTGGGCTCTATAGACCAGAAGTGGACAGTGGGTCTCTGCTGCTGCAGAGCCTCCCAGCCATCAAAGGACACTTGGGTGCTCAAGTGACTCAGCTCTAAGGAAGACGAAGACTGTGCAGGTTTCAGAGAGTCTGGTGGAATGGACTTCTGCAGAGATTTCTGCTTCAGGCTGGACTTTCACCCTCAAGAGGGAGGCCAGCCACAGATAGCTCTCAGAGGACATTCCAAAAGAAGCCACCATCTGTGCCTTGTGTGCTGGCAGCCAGAAGCATGTGTCAGGTGCTCCTGTGGGCCCTGAAGGCACTGGGATGAGCCAGGACACAGGTGGGAAGAGGCAGCATCAGGGCCAACTGGGTCTGTCTGAGAGGCCGAGACACACAGCCGTGCTCGAGGCCTGGCTCTGCAGCATCAGCCCTGTGTCCTCTGGGAGTCCCTGCAGCCCTGCAAGCCTTAGTCATGCAGTCTAGTGGGCAGTATGAAGGGATTATTGAGAGGAAGTGAAGTAACTACCTGGGACATCGGAAGTCCTAACATGGTGTCCAGGGGCACATGCAACTCATTTTGGAAAGATTTCTCCCAAAAAAACCATTATATTAAAGATTTTTATATTAATGAGGTAAACTTGGGGGGGGGCAGTACCAGGGATTGAACTCAAGGCCTTACACTTGCCAGGCAGGTACTTAGGCTGCTGAACTATCTCCCTGGTCCAAATGAAGTAAGCTTCTTCTACATGAAAAGAAGCTTCCAGCAGGAGCAGGACACACTCACGTCTCCTGCAGGCTCTGTCCTTCACTGGGGTGCTGGCTCTGCCGTGCCGGAAGGACGGCACACAGCTGCTATCCCCGGCAGACCAGCGGCGCTTGCTGCCAGGGGGCTCGGGTTCCTGTTCACACAGGCCTGCTCTGGAATTTCCTCTTCCTCACAGGGAATCCTGAGCGCACATCCTTTCAGCCTGTGACAGCCATGACAGTCAGCTAGAACCTGCAGCCAGGGAGGCAGAAGCATGGTATCCGTGCACCCTCCCTGAGAAGAGGCTGAGAAACCCCTTTCTGTCTCGTGCCCCCGTGGCCTGGGTCTCTGATGAACAGTTGGCATTCCTGAGGGCCAGGCAGCAAGCCCTGCACTCTCCCTGTGGGCACTGCTCTCTCCCTCACCTGTGATCTGCTATCGGCAGCTGTCTCTGACAGGTGCCAGCTCTGCGCAGCAGATGGTGACCCACGTGCACCCATTGGCAGGTCGCAGCATGGTGCCGCCTCCTGCACCCTTGCTAAAGTGCGTGCAGCGCCCGCCCAGCCTCAGCTCTGTGCGCAATGCCTGCCCGGGGATGCAGGTGGAAGCCCCCCACCCCCAGCCTGGGACTCTAGTGTTTGGCCACCAGCCTGAGAATCCAACATGTCTGCCTCCTCACTGGTGTGCTTGATGGGGATGTGGCTGTGCTCTCCATGGATGGCCTTGGCCTGGTCCCAGATGAAGCCTGTGATAGCTCAGCTGTCGCAGCGCTGCAGATGCCGGGGCTGGCCACCCTTTGCTCCCCCCATCTGTCTCCCAAGTGTGGCCTTGCAGACACAGGACAGAAGACGAGCCGGAGCAGCTCCTCTGTTGACCAGATCTGAAACGCATTGGGAGCCTGGTCTCTCTAAAACAGTAAGACATATCAATGTCTCCGGCACCGGAGGGAACAAGCTCCCAGTGCAGCTCAAGAGAGCCAAGAGGGGAGGCAGACCTGCCCTATCCAGTGCCTCTGTGCCCTCTGCTGCCTGCACCTAGCTGAAGCCCTCCAGGGACAAGGCTTTGCGGCCCCACAGCTCCCAGGGCATCTCACCCACACCATGTTTGGGGTCCTCATTCCAAACAAGTCACCAGCCAAGGCAGCCAGATGCGGGTGACATCTGGCTGAGGCTGTCGCCAAGTCTCTGCTGCTCCATGCCTGGCAGGAAAGAGAGGAGCTCCTGCTGCCAGATTCTTAAAGAGGGAGAGAGTATAACTGTGTTCCACGCCCCATGTTTTCCTTCTTTGCAACCTGATACTCGAGGGCTGTCTCTCTCCTTTCTCTGGAGCCTGGGCAGAGGAGCCCAAACCCATCACTGTGTAGAGCAGACTTTGACCTAGGGGCAGCACAAAGTGGTGGAGGAGCTGATGGGATGGAGAGTAGTGCAGTGACCTCTGGAGGTGAGCCCCGAGAGACGTGCAGGAGCGCACTTGAGCAAGCACTTGCACATGCAGACTCACAGGACAGAGGAGCACTGAAAGGAGCTACTCACTGGGCACATCCCCGGGGAATGTCCTCCAGAGTGTGCTCTCAGGCAAAGGAAGACAATAGGAATTAGGTACTGTGTCTTATTCTCTGGACGCAGGAGAAATGCAAATAACTGCCAGTAGATCCAATTCTTTGTGGGGTGATAGACACACAGCACAGTGCCTATGGGCCAGGTTGGAGCTAGAAGCAAGACTCACCGACCTGGGCCAGGTGGGGACAGGGTGGAGGTATGTGCACTCCCGGCCAGAGGTGCCGAAAGCCTGCCATTTGCTCATAAAGAGTCGCTGATAACCATGGCAGCCTGTTAGTCACATGACCTTGGATAAGTAACTAAACCTTTCTAAGCCTCACTTATTCGTCTAGGGAATGGGAGTGATGGGCTCTTGGGCAGGGTTCTGTGACTCTTACACTAACATCTCTACAAAACAATACAGCCATTTTTGTTTTGGGGGTAAGCAAGTTCAAACGATCAAGTGACTTGGCCCAGGCCATGCCAGCAAGGGGTAGCTAAGGTACAGAGAGAAGAGAGGGCGGCGGGAGATGCCCAGAAGTGGACAGGCTCAATGTTATAAGAGGGTGGGTGGCACCGCCCAGGAAAGGTTGCATATACCTCCTCCGCCTGCTACTAACCCTTCCTTATTTTTCCCTTTTGGGACTACGAAGCAGGCTGCCCCCCTCATGCAAGAAAGGTGACACCTTTTCATCAATAAGTCATGTCTCCCTGCTCCAAATTTGTTCTTTTGATGTCTCTGTAGGGTGCGGGGCTTTTCCTTTTTTCAGCAAACTCTGTGGTGTGGGCCCTATTTCCCCAACCGGAGCGTTGCTGGAAATACCCACGGCTGTCTCGTGTCCTGCCTTGTTTGAGGTGACATTTTCTTTGTATGAAACAAGGGCCGCATATTCCGAAGTGCAGAGGCTGGTGGAGAACAGCAGTGCCTTCACAGGCGGCCATCAGCCCACGCAGTGTGGCAGGGCCGTGCAGAGGAATTGGGGGTGGAGCTGTGGCAGGAGCCAGGGCAGTCCAGGCAGAGGTTGGCGTGACTGGACTGTGGGGCATCAGTGGGCTAGCGGTGGATTGTCCAGATTGGCCCACAGTCAGTTAGCAGGGGTGATGAGGACTGAAGCGTGGTGAACAGCTGGGGCCAGCAGCTCACGAAGCTGCCTGCGTACGGTGGAGGGACAAGAAGAAGGTGTGCGGCTTGGGAGTGACAGATCAAGGCTCCAACTAGGGTACACTGCAGTGGATGATCGGGGCAGGTGGTGAGTGGCCAGGAAACAGGCAGGCTGCGTGCCCATGCCAGGATGGCAGGGTGGATGTGAGCGCTCACCAGATCAGGTACCTGAGGCATAAGTGGCTTGTACTTGTATGAAAATGGCCACCCACTCATCATATTTTTATTTTAAAGCCGATCCTCCACCCTCTGATCCCAGCATTTTGAAGTCTGGCCAGTTTCAACTCAGAGAATCCTGCTGGGACCAGTTGGACCTTTATGCTAAGCTGGCACAGACCCTGTGAATCCCTTAATGGCTGTGCAGAAGAACCGGCCAATGGGACCATCTAAGACTGTCAGTGAGCGCGAGAGGGGGCACGCTGAAGGCCTCCGTGCCAGATCTCATTTTGTCTCAGGGGCAACCACAGGATCAGGGCTCACCAGTGTTGTAGGCCTGGCTCACTAGCAGGGAGGACAATCCCAGGAGAAAGGGCCTCATCCCTGGGAGGCAACAGAAATCAAGTAGGCGGAACTGCTCTTACTTGCACTTCCATGGTGATATTTAAACAGGGATGTATGCTCAGCCCTCCACATGTCGCATGGCGTGAGCCTCACCCAGCCGTGCTGTTAGGAGATCATGTGAGTTAGCGGCAGGGCCTCCATGTCCACGGTGCCAAGCTGCGCACGCAATCCAGGGCACAGGGAAAATATTTTTAAACGATTGTTTCTGTAGTGACACACAGAGACATTTTCTGTCATTATCCTCTGGCCAATGTAGTATAAACACTGTTCACATTATATTAGGTAGTATACTATATAATATATAACTGCATAAATATATATGTGTGTATATATATATATGATGTAGAAATGATTTAAAGTGTATAGGAGGGTCTGTGTGGGTTATTCAAAAACTGTACACCATTTTATTTATTTATTTATTTATTTTTGTCTTTTTGAGACAGGGTCTCGCTGTGCAGTTCAGGCTGGCCTTGAGCTCACTTTTATAGCCCAGGCTGGTTTCGAACTTACAGTGATCCTCCTGCCTCAGCCTCCCAAGTACTGGGATTACAAGCGTGCGCCACTACACCTGGCTGTACACCATTTTATATGCAGGCTGTACATTCTTGGATTTGGTATCTCCGAGGGATCACGGAGCCCTTTTTCTTCACATACCATGGAAAATAAACGAGGAAAAGAGCTGGGGACACAGCTCAGCGGTAGAGCGCCCGCCTAGCATGCTACCCCTGGTACCTCTAAAAAGTTAAAACTCAATAGAGTTTTGAAAGGTGGGCACAGCGCATGGTAGAGAACACGGGCTACCAAGTCCCACTGCCTGGCATGCAGTCCTGCCTTCCCTCTTCTCTGACCTGCCCCCCAACACAGGGCTGATGAAACTGCTCTGTCCAAAGGAATCACAGGGCAGTGTGCAAAGGAAGTAGGACAGCGGGTGGCACAAGAGCAGATGCCTGTGGAATGGCGGCTTAGTCCCTTCCCTCTGTGCCCAGTGGACATGTGGTAGTTGTCAGCTTCCAGTAACAGGATGCTCACTGGGGCATTAACCAATGCTAGTGGAGATGTCCCTGCAGAAAAGGCTTGTCCTTCAAGGCCCCCGAGTCCCAATTCTTCCCACTGCTGTGAGTTTTGTGACATTCAGAACACATGTGTGTGTGGATGGAGCACTTGGTGGGGTACCTCAGCACCCTGGTGAGGGAGGCCTGAAATCTGGATGCCACATGAAAAACCAAGCCACTTCTCAGGGTGTGCTGGGGGTGACAGGAAAGGTGGGTGAGGCTTCAGTCACTCAGACTCTTGGTCTTCTTGCTGCTCTGAGCATTCCTCCCAGCTCAGTTCCCTGCCGTGACATTCCAACAGGCTCAGAAAGACTGGAGCATCACGAAAGCTCTTGTCGTAGGGGCAGCGCAGTTGGAATGCAGGCAATGGAATACATATTCCAAACATGTGATTTCACCCAGGCCTCAGAACAGTGCTGAGGAGATGATGTCTTCTCATGCAAGGTTGCGTGGTTTGGCTGAGCTCAGACCCCACCTGCCGAGCCTCCACACAAACAGGAGCTGCTGGAGAGCTCCTAAACCCGCCCGAGGTTGTCGTGCCCAGAGACAAGTACTGCTCTAAGTATATCATGCCATTGTTGAAACTCCAGTTAACACGGATTTTTATTGTCTTAACTGGAAAGCATGCCAATTATATGCAAATTTAAATCAGATAATGAGCTTATGTTCCCGTTCTTCTCTCGGGGGAGATCCAGTTCTTCCACTGGTTCTGAACCTTGAAAATGAACTGAGACTGGCAAAAAAACATTCCCGGCCTGTTTTGAATCCCTCCTCCTGCTTTCTTTCCTCCCTCTCTCCCCTCTTCCTTCCTTCTCATCCTTACTCCTTCCAGAAAACAAAACCAAAAAATCCAGGTAGTATTCTGTTGCTAAGAAGCTTAATCAGCCCGTGTAGAGACTCCTATGCCCCATCCAACCCAGATCTTCTATGATGATGGCCAGGATGAGGATGGGGTGATGTGGGCGGTTAGGAGGAGGGAGCCCGTGAGAGGCCTCCCATGATGCCTCTGTAGAAGTCCGGCTGCTGCTGCAGAACAGGACAGTGCTGCTCACCCGTAGGCACTGGGCCTTGCCCCGGTGCAGGAGGGGCCTCCAATGGGCCTGCGGTGTCCTCAGGCCAGGGCATTTGTTAAGCTTTGGGGCCAAGTGACAAAAGCAGCTTTCCTTTCTTTTTTTAGCATCCGCCCAGCTTCTCAGCCACGTGAATCTGGAGGCTGAATCATGACAGCAAGTTCTATCCGAAGTGCACTTTCTCTGTAGCGTCTCTTTCATTGGTAATCCTATTTTTAGTTTCCTTGGGTAATCATAAAAACCCAGTCATTTAAGTCATAGGCCTAGACAATATAGTGTGAGGTTCTCCAAGTCACAGCCCAAGGGACACGCTGCTTGCAAGCTGGCTGGCCTATTTGTGGGTGACAGATGTAACCACCCCAGGGCAGAGGGTGTCTCAGGAGAGGCTTTCATTTCTTAATATGAAGTGAGCACAATTTTATTATCTTAATCAGTGAATACAAAAATAATAAAGGTGCAAAGCTTCATTCTTTTCTAACTGGGCAGAAGAGGATTTAAAGTAGTTGAGATGGCTTTGAAGCTGCTGTGAAGAGGTGCTTTCCTTAGTGCTCAGGAAGCTGGCACAGCAGTTCTGCAGCTGGAATGTCAGACCACAGTTAAGGACAATGCTCCTTGGGGCAGCCTCGGACTGCACCCCACAGAGAGCACCGTGCTGAGGGCTTTGCTGTCCTTGGACCTGGCCTTCATCCGGGGTCATAGGCCCACAATACAGGGCGCCTCACTCAGACTGTGGCAGAAATCAGCATAAACGGCATCATTTCAGGTTATATGACACAGCTCTAAACGTATTGAGGAACTTTATTCCCAGTAAGGAATTTACTGGTGACAATGAGTGGCCTTTACGAAGTCAGAATGAAAATGCTTCAGTCATTTATCCTAACAAATAGTCATTTTCTGTGCAAAAGCTGATATATTACATGTGTTCATCCTTGTATATTTCTTAATTCAATCCAAATTTAAACCACATTTTTTAAAACCAGCAATCCCTCAATTGCTCGGACTGTGTACTCATCCACTCTGGTTCCCTGGTGCTTGGTACAGGGACTGAAAGGGGATGCAGTAAATGTTGGCTGAACTAAACTGAAAAAGTGAGTTGGCTTAAGAAGATGTGTGTGTGTGTGGCTAGAAAAATATAAATGTTATGGGTAACACGTCATCTTACAGGTATAGAGGTAAAATCTTGATGGGAACCTACTAGGGTCTTGGGCCGAAGTTATATATTTGAAATCAAAACATAAATTTTGAAAATATGGAAAATTCAAAAGTTCAAATGTAAAAACAGACCAACTAATTAAAAATGGAGAAAGAATTGAATAAATACTTCACCAGAGAAGATACATAGAAAGCAAATTGAAGAACATTAAAAGATGCCCAAGGTCATTAGTCATCATGAAGGAAACACCAACTACAACCATCCTGAGAAATCGAAGACAAGAAGAGCCTGCACTCCTGGCCGTCATGCAGGGCCGTGGGAACTTGCATACATCGCAGGGGCAAACGTAAATGGTGCGGCCAGTTTGGAAAACCACTTGAAAACCTGGTGCTCAAGTTCAATGCATATTTACCTCGTGTGACACAGTAGTACTACTCTTGGGTTCTGACCTAAGAGAAATATGACTTGTGTTCACTTACAAGGCTAGTCCCAAGGCTTATGGCAGCTTTATTCATAATTGCCCTGAACTAGAGAAAACCAAACGTCCTTCAGCTGGAAGCGGACAAGCACAAATATATATCTGAGAAGGCCCTTCGGAGGCTCAGGAAATGATATCCAAAGTGTGATGCTTTGGCGTGCTGAGTGCTTTTGAATGAAAGGAACCAAGAGTCACAGATCTGGCCTCTGGACCAAGGACTTTCTAACCTCTTGCCATCATCCGTAGCCCCAGAGATGGGGCTTTCTCTGAAGTTTCCTTATCTCACTGAAGAAACTTCCTCCAAAAGAAATGCAAATCTCCTAAGCCCCCTTCCTAGGAACCTCATCAAAGAAAAATGAACCATGAGCAAAGAGATGAGTGCCTCAGCCAGACAGACTTTCATCTGTCCTTCCAAAGGTAGCAAGCGAGGTGGGCTGCAGACTTCACCTGGGAAAGAAGACAATTCCGCTCCCAGGGAAGTCCCGCCCTCCCCTCCCTGGAACTTGTCCTTATTTCCAGAGTTGAGGGGAACTTTGTCTGGGGCCACTGTCTGCTTTTGGGGCTCATTTATTTTTCCCCATAGTCATTTTCTGTCCCCCTAAAGTTGCCTGCAGCCCCCCATTGTCCTCTCTCCTATGAAGAGAGTGCTGAAACTTCCCCAGCTTACCTCCTCTTGGACTTTCATATTTGGCATGGCTCCCGTGAGCATGCTGACTAAATCCTTACACCTTCTTTTCCTGCAGTCCGCTTACTGTTAGCTAATCTCATTGAGCCCTGGCAGACCCGAGGGTGAAGGTGAATGCCTCCTGCACTCAGAGTCCCTGTCACTGACCTGGGGCAAGCAAAGAGCTAACTAAAGATGAGGCTGAGCAGAAAGCCATCGCCACACTGAAGGCTGTGTGCTCCAGCCACCGAGCTGCACAGCAGCGTGCAGGACACGTACAGCTTCGAGGCCTGTAAGGAACTCGGCTCATCCATTAACTGATGACACAGGGGCTTCAGTGGCTGGGCCTGGCAGGGGATGCAACCCTTACAGAGTCAGCTTAAGGAAGTCACTAAAGGAGAAAGGGCACAGCAAGAAGAAATAACAGTTACGGCTTGCTAGACTTCACAATCACTATTTTTTTTTTAATGTTTCAGTTTTCAAGAAAAAAGTTTGCAACAAGGAAATAAAAAGGGACAACTTACCAGAGAAAGACAAAGGCTTCAAACAAATATATATAACTGAAGGAAACCATATTTTAAGAATTAAAAGAAAATATAGAAACAATATCTCAACCAGGCATGGTGGCACATGCCTGTAATCCCAGCACTTGGAAGGCTGAAGCAGGAGGACCAGTGTGAGTTCAAGATCAGCCTAGGCTTCAAAAGTGACCTCAAGGCCAGCCTGAATGGCATAGTGAGACCCTGTCTCAAAAAGACAAAAAGAAAAAAGAAAAAACTCACTAAAGAAAAAATAACAATAAGAAGGTAGAAAGTATAACACCAAACAACTAAGCAGAAATTCTGAAACTACAGAGAACTAGGTGAAAATCCAAAGGCACAGTCTTAAATGGAAAGCTTCCCTAGAAGGGCAGAGTTTTCAGAAGAAAGAAGCCTTGAACTTGAAGGTGTGACAATGGAGATAATGTCATCTAAGAAACAAACAGAAAGAAGAATGGTCAGAAATGGTGAAAGCCCAGGGCAGAGGGACTTGCTCACCTCATGGCTGGTGGGGAGTAAAGGAAGGCAGGGTTGGCATCCTTCTGTTGTCTTTACAGTTGCCCCCCAGTGACATAACTGCCTCCCACTGGGCCTGGCCCTCAAAGATTCTGCCACTGCCTATAGCACCTGTAGGACTGGGGAACAAACCCTCACTACATGAATACTACAGCAGTGCAAAAACCACTATGGCAGACCGCAACAGGGTGACATTCGTGGTGTATGAGCTAGCTCAAAACACTGGTTACCTGGAAAAGTTCACCAGTTTAGACAAGGCTCTAGAAATCAGGACTCAGACAGACAAGGTTTAACAAGGAAGGCATCCTTATTCTTTAACCTCATTTTATAGTTGAGGAAACTGAGGCTCAGGTAGTGAAACACACTTCCCAGTACTGGCAACATATGAGACATAACTTTATCTCTTCACAGTCACGACAAGTGACCAACCAGTCTGATTGGCCTGAGGCTGTCCTCAGTGAAAACCCAGTATCTGAGAAGCCCTGGTGCCGGGCACACCAGCACAGGGGCCACTCTGTGTACTGCTCACATTGGGACCAATCTTTCCAGCAGCCTTGACTTGCCAAGATCCAGACACAAATGAGAAATGTGGAGTTCTGCAAAGCTCCTCGGCTTTACTGCATTCACCACTCCGAGCTCGAGCAGCTGGATGTTGCTTTAAGTTATTATGTATGCAACCTATTGGAAGGAAGGATCTTTCCTGTAATGAAATCTGCATTTCATCCCCAAGGTGAAGCCCGGTGTCCTTGGCTTTCTGAAAAGTGAAAAGTGGTTTCCTTTGTGTACTAAATGCTGAGAATGTAACAAAAACAGAGATTGCTGTTAATTGATTGCAGATATGAAAAAGCAGATTATAACCCCTCAGAGATACACACAGACAAGAGGGAGAGAGAAAAGACAACCATTCCCCTGCAACCTGAAGCCATGAAAGGAAAACTCCTTGGGGAAAAGTCATTTGAATTCTTTTTTGCAAGCAGCAAACCTCAAAGGAAAGATCAAATCGAAGAAAACTGTAGTCCTTGAGTGCATGATTGGTGTAAAACTTCTCAAAGTGGAGGGCACACTGCCTACACCAAAGTCCCTGGGTGGTGCCACTTCACAGCCATGGGACCCTGGGCCTCATCTCTGGTTAAGCAGAAAGTCACAGCCTTCTTCCTTTTCAGCTGGGGACCACTGGGCTGGTCGGGGGTAGTTCCTCCTTCACCCAGGAAGTGCCTCTGTGCCACTGAGACTGTCAGGTGGCAGCAGAGTAAGCCGGATCTGGGTTACCTCACAGAAATAGACATAAGCTCCCTCTACCTCTCCCTCCTCCATCCTGCTGCAGAGCTCCCCGTCTGCTAAGCTCTTCCCCACAATGGCACCTGCTCTACTCCTTCTAGCCCTCTTCATGTGCAAGGCACCCAGGTCACTTCTGCGCAGCACACACCCTTCCTGCCCTGAAGTCCACGCATGTGCCAAGCCCTGCTCCAGCTCCAGGACACATGTCCCAGCAGAAGAGCTTTTCCTTCCTCTGGACCCTCAAGGCACTCTTGTACCTCCCAATGTCTGGACCACCTCCTGCCTCTTGCAGCAGGTGTTCATGACTTCATGACTGGGAAGTCTTGCCTTGCCCAGCAGAAGTCTGACTTCCACCTGCACAGAGCACCTTCTGCCCTGCAGGTGAGCTACACACCCTGTTTCAGCAAAGTCCTGCCACCTCGGTGTGTAATGGCCTGACTTCTCCCTAGATCATGGACTCCCTGGGCACCTAGCACCGTGCCGGCAAGACACACGAGGCCCATGCAGGCCACACTGCAGTTCTGCTGCCAGCCCTTTGAGGCCAGGGTTATCTTCTGTGTCTGTTTCCCTGCATCTGCCATGGTCCTGGTACACAACCCCCTTGCCATAGTAACTTGTGGCTAGTCAAGGGAAATTGAAGAGTTAAAAATATGCTTACAGAGACGGAATTGGGACTGGCAAAGGCTAAACTAGTCTGGGACACTGTTGGTCCCTGGGAAAATGGAAGGAAAGTGTCAAAACTTGCATGATCTTCACAGCCTCAGCTAGCAGTCTGTGTAAGTCACTTCAATTCATGGCTTGTGGGTCAAAGTAGTCATGGGAAGCCTGACTTCAAGAGGAGGCCAGGGATTCTGATGAGTGCCACACTTGTCCTACAGGGCTACTGTTCTCAATTGTAACACACAGAGATCATTATAAAATGCTAATTCCAACTCAATGTGTCTGGAGAACAGCTCAGATTCTGCATGTGAAGCAGCCACGACCACTGTCTACTCTGAGGAGCAAGGGCGGCACTTTGCAGCTTTATTGGCCAAATGAACAGGAGTAACTCCTTCCTCCCCCTTCTTGCAGGGACAAAACTCAGCCAGCATCTCTACCATTTTGCATTGCAAACCAAGCGCACTTTTCTCGGGGTCAGAAGACACTGTGATTTACCTCTGAGGGAGCAGGGGACATAGAGGAACAGATAATGAAAGCCATTAACTGCTTGACAACACTGCATTCTGGGGAAGGACAAGCCCTGGGATGCCTCAGCCCTTCCAGGAAGCCAGATCTTCTGTCTAGAGGCCACCATTTGCATAAGCAGCTCTTTTAAATGGACCACATTAGGCCTAATTGTGTTGCCTCCTTTTCTCCTCTCCTTGCCTTCACTGGGAAGGGTCAGTGCTGCTGTGAAGCACCTTGTAAGGACATCGTCCCCTCCAAGCACTTTCCTGTCATTGTCACGTGGTGGGGGCAGCTTTCGTTTGCTAGAACTTCTCTTCCTTGCCTGTGCTGATGTCAATAGATTGACTCACAGGAGACAACTCCGTTCTTCCAGAACCAGGAGCTCCTGAGGCTCTGGGCTGCTCCTTGGGGTTGCAGAGCCACTGAGGAAAGGTGAACCTGTTCCCTGGCTCCTGCTGGACCACTGCCATGCTGCACTACGTCAAACATAGGAGCCTCTGCTCTGCTCAGAAGAACTGGTGGTTTTCTTCCTAGCAGTTTTATTGAAAAGCCATGACAGTTATTTCATACCCTTTCCCAGAAATTTTGATGGATGACAGTCTGGTAACCTGGAAACTGCCCTGTAGAGAGATACTGCTGACTCAGGCACTAAGTTGGCTGAGCTTATAAGCCTGCATGGTGTGTGTGTGTGTGTGTGTGTGTGTGTGTGTGTGTGTGTGTGTGTGTGCACATGTGCCACACACATGTGAGTACCTATGTCACAGCCACATGTGAGTACCTATGTCAAAAGCACAGATGGAATTTGATAGAAGTGGATCTGGAAGAACCGAAGTGGTCTGCACTGAGAAGGAAAAACTCTGGAAGCACCAAAAGATGCGCCTACTATAAGCTCCAACCACTAGGGGGCAGACTAGGGAACCGCATCTGCTTCTCTATCTCCTGCCCCAGCCTGTGCCTCTAAAGCCGACCTGCAGTTTTAGGTTGAACTCTTCGAAGTCAAACCCCAACATCCCATGGTGTATCATAACTGGGCTTCTCTTCTTGGAAACGAATTTCATACCCCTTGAATGTTTTTAAAATAAAACAAAATGCACCTGCACATTTTACAAATAATGACCCACAACCTGAGTTCCTTCTGTGGTGGTGAAGTCACTTGCCCTGACGTCTTGGCTTGCATAAATAGGAGCCTGATCAGGTCCAGTTCCTCTCTTTCCTGGTGACTTTCCCTGTAGCAAGCACAGCCATTTCTCCCTGCTCCCAGCGCCTCAACACTGTGATCAGAATTAGGATCACTTGTCCTGAAAATGCTCCCCTCCGATGGAGCGAGCCTTTGGTTTTTTCCCATCCTGGAGAAGCAGCTGCAGGGGACAGACAGGGGACACACTTGGGACTCTGTGCTTCCTCTAAAAGCTCTGAATCTGGGGCCATGGTTGGATGCCAGAGGGCCACAGAACCCTTGGGAATTAGAAGCAGATGTTTGATGGTGGACTTCTGTGGGGAGAGCACTGCTAGCACTCACTAGATCCTCAAGGAAACCCTTGATCCCCCCCCACCCCACATGAAGAATCACTAGCACGTGTTTGGCTTCTTTTTTCTGATATAGTTTCCAAGAAAGAGAGGTGTAAATAGGTCAGTCCACTGTGAGGGGTGACAGTATGTCACACAGTGTCCTCACAGGCACTCCTAGGCACATCCCATGGAACATGCCCCTCTGTCCCACATAAATCCACGCCTGCACACTCATCCATATTCCCAGAGCCAGGCTGTCCTCCTGGGTGCACACTTGGTGTGACCACCTGCTGTGCTTTCTGGGCACGGGCTTCCCTTAGTGCCCAGTGTGAATAGCTTAGTGCCCGTGTGTGAGAAAAAGCACAAAACCCCGAGCTGGGCAGGTCTCAGCCCTGTCCCCAACCCTCCTCTAATCTCCAGCCCAGGAATGTGCAGAAGGTTGTCCGTAGCTTTTGGTCTCCTTGTGGATAGCGCTGGAATGGTGGCCTGTACCCTGCATGACTGTGAGGGCAGTGAAAGGACAGAGTGAGAGATCAGGCCACCAGTAGCTCCTCCTCTGACCTCCACGGGGAACCCGCTGCCTCCCGACACTTGAGCGTGACACTTGGAAAGTTTATGGGATGCAGCGTTTGTCTGAGAGGTCGAGAGCCCGACAGTGCTGCTCTCCTGCTGTCTGGTGACTTGGGGCAAGCACTCCACTGGCCTTCAGTTCTTTCTTTCACCATCTCCTCCTCCTCCTCCTTCTGTAGTGCTGAAGACTGAACACAGGCCTTCACACTGAGCTACATCCCTAGTTCTTTTTCTTTTTTCTATTTGCATCCAGATTCTTCTAAGTTGCCCAGGTTGGTCTCCTGCCTCGGCCCTTCTAGGGTGCTGGGAATATAGGCAAGTGCTTCATGTTCGGTCTTGACAGAGCCCTTGATCTGTGCATCAGCTGAGGGCTGAAGAGAAATGAGAATATGAAGAAATAATAAGCCTTCAGGGGCTCTGCCTCGGCCAAGTGAGGACCTGTCAGGGGGTACAGGCGGCCCCCGAGGAGGGCACAGTGAGAGGGCCCGCCGTCACCTGGGGTGGGGACGTGGGCAGGGCCAGGGCCAGGGTGTGATGCCTCCTATGCTTCCCCTTAGAGCCCTTTGGTGAGCTCCCGGTGCCCATCAGAAAGAGAAAGCTGTGTCCATAAAGAAAATGGTTCAGAATGGCACAGGAGGTTTCTTGGGGCCATGGGGGGGAAAGAACGAATTAGCATTTGACCCGGCATGACGACTGCTGCCTTTCGGTGACCTTCTAGCAATGTTTGGAGCCAAGACATTGGCTCCCTTATTTGTCTCTCAAAAAGTACACACACACACACACACACACACACACACACACACACACACACACAAATAAAATAAAAAAATAAACAAAAAAATTTAAAAAGTACACACACACACACACACACACACACACACACACACACGGGGTCACCAGCATATAACTTAACTTGAGCTTATCTTTTTAGAGTCAATAGGGCAGGAAGTGGGACAACAGGACACCGGAAGGGCATGGCCCAGACACTGTCCCCCTGGAGTTGATGCAGGAACGGACGTTCCAGGAAGGGTGCAGTGGGGAGTCGGGTGCAGCATAAGGTAGCCTTCTTGCAAGAATGAGTCCCCACTCAGGAAGTGGCTCTGTAGGACCCGGCCAGTGGCGCATTCTCCCAGCAGCCTCTGTGCTGTCAGGTTCTTCCCGGCCCAGAGGTTTTGAAGAGTGGAGTGACTGCCATCTGGTGGCAGAGGGTGGTACTACCGGATCCCCATCAGAGAGCATCCCCACTGCTCCTTAGGGTCCTGCCCAGCCCTCTGGGATCTGCTTCCCATAGCCTGATATGCAGAAGCATCTGCAAAATTTGGGGCACAGGACACCCTCCTGCGTTCATACAGGGATAGCCATCCGTGAAGGAGGGGAGTCAGGCGGGCAGTGAGGAGGGGCCACGGAGCTGCAAACCCTCAAGAGTATCCCTGGAAGAAATTGGGCAGACTTCTGGGACAGCCTAGGGAGTCCTGCCCCCAGGGTGACGGGGACAGGGAACCCAACCTCCCCAGGCTCACAGAAGTTCTTGCAGCCAAGGGGCAGGTGTTCTGGGCTGGCCTGACACCCGGGCCAGCGTGCTCTGTGGGCAAGCAAGCACCTCCTCTGCTGGGTGTTCCAAACCTTGGCCCTCTGTCTCCAGTCCTGGCTTAGAATTAGGACACCACTGCTGGGGGGAGTGGTTCTTCTCCAGCACTTGTGAAGTTCTCCAGTTCTCAGAACCTGGAGACTGTTCTTTTTTACAGGCCCCCCACTGTCTGGGCGGCCTTCAGACCCACAGGCCTTGCGCTGGTCACTTCCTCCACAGTGCTCCATCCTCACAGCCACCTCGGTCCCCACAATACCCACAGGGCTTGCAGTGCCCATGTCCCCACCGCACACACGTGGACACTGTCCTGCCCCTGCCCCCAGGAGGTCCCTCCTGACTCTGGGCCTCTCAGGGCCCACCAAGCAGTCTCCAGTCCTCATCCCTGCCGAGGTTCTGTTTCCTTAGTACAGCTGTGCCACCAAATACTCTGTTTGCCTTGGCTGGGTCACTGAAACTGAAAAATCTCAGGGTCTTCCAAGCAGGGCCACTTAGAAAGGGAGTTTGGTGCTCCCAGAATCATTACTAGGGCTGTTAGAACACAAGTCCACTTCAACAGGCTTCCAAGAAGTTACAGAAATCATCAGAACCCCACTGTCTGATGGTGAACTGCCCCGCCTCAGGACAGTGGGCCCCCCAGGAGGTGGCCAGGGCCAACTCGCTACAGACACCTGGGGCCACTCCGCCCTGGCACCTCGCAGGTAGTAGCCCCTCCCTGCACCTGGCTGTGTGGAGGGGCTCTCGCCTCAGTGGAACCTGAAGTGGGCCGTGGCCAGCAGCTCCACCTGGGAAACGTGGTTCTCCCAAGGTGCTCTGCCGCCATAGTCCCAGGGCCAGCTGAGGACATCGGGGGAGCAGGGCACAATATCTGACATACACTTTAAAACATTAGTGATAATAATAGGACTTCCTTCCTAGGGCTGTTGTGGGGCTAAAATTAACATGTGTGAAGTCTTCGCATGGAGTGTGACATATGGTAGAGCCTCAATAATTGCTAGTTTACGAGAAGAAATTGTCACACTGACGTTAGGATGGTTCCTCTTCTCATTCTAACCCCTGCTAGAAAGCTGGCTGCTTCCCCCGCCTGGCCCACCCGCCCAGCTTGGTGAGGACTGTCCCTTGCCATTTTGGGCGGCATGGCCATGTGACTGTGAATCTGCCTCTTTCTAAGCAGAGACTTGGGGGAAAGCTTTAAGTTCTGAGGAGGCGCTGGATGCAGTGAACTGTGCTGAGTGTCGGCACAGGATGCCCTGGGCCTGGCAGGGTGGAGGTCCTCAGCACAGATGGACAGACAGCAAGCAGCTCTGTGCCCAGTGGAGTCAGTCACCAGGTGGGGGTCCTGCTCCTGACTCCCAGACACTCTGAGTCCACACCAAGCCAGGACCAGGCACAGCTGCCATCCTGAAGCAGAGGAAGCCACTAACCTCCATGGGGAGTAGCTGCTATTCCCTACTCTGTCTCTTGCGCCCCCAAATAACTGTTCATCTCCCCCAGGTTGTATTGACATCAACGCAGATGCCACCAGGACCTACACTGGGTCACAGAGGGTGCGGTGGGCTGACACAGGCCCTCGGGCCACATCCTCCCCTCACCTGGCTCCCCAGCCCCGCTGGCCAGGAGCTCAGAGTACAGACCCCACAGGACCCCACAGGACCCCGCTCCCTGGACACCTGAGTACAGGCCCTGCTCCCCTCTGGAGCCTGGGAGGAGTAGGCATGCCTGTCCTTACTGGGCGCCTGCCAGGGCGTCTGTCCTTCCTGGTGGGCAGCCTGAGGCCACTCCTGCCTGCTGCCCCCTGGAGGAGCTTGAGGGTGGCCAGGGCCCTTGCAGGTGCTGGGCAGCAGTGGGCAGAGAGTGGAGCACAAACTGCAGGGTCAGCACCTGCACCACACCTGACTTGGCAGAGTGGGGAAAGTGCCCGCCCACCATCACCCAGCGGGAAGGGCTGAGCCAGCGCGCGCAGGGCAAGGCCTCCATCCAGGGCCTGCCACGCCTCCTCCTCCTCCTCCTCCTCCTCCTCCTCCTCCTCCTCCTCCTCCTCCTCCTCTGGAAGCACCAGGTCCTGAGATCACTCTGTCTCTTTCTTCACAGTGTCTATCAAAGCACGGCTTCAGTCC